>APFE031395789.1:0-32465 GCA_000404065.3 Pinus taeda | reverse complement strand
GATGTCTATGTAGCTCTTGATGGTGATCCTGTGTCTAGTAGTGGTGATGAACTTGATGATTGATCATGTGTACACTGTAGACTTGTAGTAGACCAATGGCCTCATAACTTGCAGCATTGTTTTTGGACTTTATAGGCCATTTAGAGCCTCATTTCTTATGTATTTTGCTATTTTGTCGATGATATGTATTGTACTCGGTGCCATTTTGATATATTCACCTTTACATGGTATATAAATGAGAAAACTTTGCATATTTTGTCTCTAATGGCTTGGAATCATGGTTTTACATCTTAAAAATAGTTTTATTTCATTAAAAATTAATTGTTTAATGTATTTTTTTAAAACCGGTTCGTTTAGACCAAACCAGTCCCGGTTAGACTGGTTCCGGTCGGTAAACCGGTTCATTAGGTGGACCGGTCCGATCACCGGTTCCAGTTTTAAAAACATTGCTTTGAATACTGTGCATAAGAAGAGTCGAATGACCAGAAAATTGAAACAGTGAAAACTATCAAAGCCGAGTAGAAGTCAACAGAGGGAACAAATACCGAGGGTTTCACAACCCGTAACCAGCATAGAACAAGCACAAAACGAGTGAGGCATCGCTCACAAGTGGAGACCCATATCTCACAGCAAACCAAGCTCAACAAGAATGAGAATGCAGGGAAATTACAGAGTAAACCATTGCACAACAAACCCCAAACCCTCACCCGCAGCTTAGTGGAACAGTAACACAATAAATGCCAAATGAAGTGGAGGACTAGTGTTTCGAGGGTTAGAAGGAGTGGGAAGGAGCAGAGCTTGAGGTATGGACACATATCCTCATCTCCACACACCCACAGTACATTTCATTAAAGTCAACCAACCACCGGACAATAAAACAAATAAATCAATGCATATATCATTATCCATTATAACTAACACTTAGCCAAAGGTCGTAGGGGTTGGTCCCATCAATTTTGGTATTAGAGTGGGTTCAGTTGACAGATAAAATGGAAGCTAGAAGAAGAGGTCGTGGCAGAGCTATTCGGAGAGTAGTAGATGAGGGGTTGAGAGAAGAGATTAGGATCCTGAATGCCCATCTAGCGATAGTAGAAGTAGGAAGAAGAAGGGATCCAGAAGTAGGAGATGATAGTGAGGAGGAGGCTATAGTTACAACAGATGGATCAGATGAGAAGGACCGGAGATCAAATTCTTAAGGTCAGTCGTGTTGGCTAGCAGTAAGCCCAAGCCGGAGATTACGAATTATGATGGCTGTTTGTCCACAAAAGTGTTGTTGGATTGGATTAGTGAGTGGGACAAATATTTTGAATGTGACGAGGTCAGCGAAGATAAGAGAGTTAAATTCACTGCTACTAAGCTGAAAGGACATGCAGCGTTATGGTGGGACAGTGTCCAAGCAGAGAGGAGAAGATTGAATAAGTTGTCGATTAGAAAGTGGACTAGAATGGTCGCCAAGATGAAGGGCGGGTTTCTGCCTAAAGACTACCAAATTTCTCTACATCGATAGGTACATAATTTGAAGCGGAGAGGAATGACGGTGAAATAATATACTTAAGAATTTTATCTATTAAACTTGAGAGCTGGATATACTGAAGACACTTTGGAGAAAACAACAAGGTTTTTGAATGGCCTAAGGCTGGAAATATTGGACGAAATAAGTATTCTTTCTCCAAAAAACATAGAAGAAGCATACCAAAGTTCCTTAAAGGTGGAAGAAAAGATCACAAGAAAGCAGAATGCGAGGAGGGGATGAGGAACATGCAAAGGAAAATGACAATCCTTTGGCAGAGGAAGGACTGCCAATAACATTGAAGAGGGCAGCAGTTCTAAAACTTTAGGGACAACAGAAGGGGAGGGTAGCACTAGAGGAGGAAGGCCATACTAGAGAGGTAAGGGAAGTGACAAAGGCAGAGGAGCTGCCTACTAGTGCTACAAGTGCCACAAGTCGGGGCACAATTTCTTTGAGTGTCATGAAGGAGAACATGTTGGTCAAAGAGGAGCATATGTTGCTCAGATAGAAGAAGCAGAGGTGCCGCCTCAAGAGGTAGAAAATGTACCAGAGACGCAAGATGCCTTAGTCTTGAATAAGGTCTTGCTGAAACTAGCAAAAGAGATAGTTGAACAAACCTAAAAAAGGGCATTATTCCAGACTGTGTGCAAGTCACATGGCAAATGCTAAAAACTGATTATAGACAGTGGAAGCAATGATAATCTAGTTGCAACAAAGATGGTGGAGAAATTGGGTTTAAAGCAACTGAAGCATCCAACTCCCTATAAGGTGTCGTGGTTATAGAAGGGTCATCAACTACTAGTTGATGAGCAGTGTGAGGTGGAATTCCATATTGGCAAATATAGGGACAAAGTTATTTGTGACATCATGCCCATGGATGTGTGTCATATTCTGCTTGGTAGACCATGGCATTATGACCGGAAAGTTGTCCATGATGGGATGACAAACTATTGCAAGTTTTTTAAGGATGGGATTAAGCATACGCTAGTGCCCATAAAGGAGGAGGAAACAACAGAGACTAGTGGGACAAAAGTACTATTGGTGGGTGGAAAACAGTTTTTAAAACAGATTGAAGATGACGAGGTGAAATATGCTATCGTAAAGAGACCAGGAACAATGTTGTTGCATACTAAAATTTCTGATTTACCCACGGAAATCCTGAAATGTTGCAGGAATTCAGCGACATTGTGGTGGACGATTTACCAGATAATTTTCCACCAAAGCGGAGTATCTGTCATCACATAGATTTCATTCCTAGAGCTAGTTTACCAAATAAAGCTGCTTACCGGATGAGCCGTAAAGACAACTAGGAGATTAGAAAACCGATACAATAATTGTTGGATAAGGGACTAATTCAAGAGAGCCTGAGCCCTTGTGCAGTTCCGACAGTTCTTACTCCCAAGAAAGGAGGTGAATGGCGGATGTGCACGGATTCACTAGCAATAAACAAGCTTATGATCAAGTACAAGTTTCCATTGCCACATATGGATGATATGATGGACTGTTTGAGAGGAGCAACATATTTTTGGAAGATAGATCTGAAGAGTGGATATCACCAGATTAGAATCTAGGAAGGGGATGAATGGAAAACAACATTCAAGACTAACGAAGGGCTGTATGAATGGCTGGTGATGCCATTTGATTTAAGTAATGCACCTAGTACTTTTATGTGCTTGATGAACGAATTGATGGAGTTCATTAGGAAATTTGTGATTGTGTATCTTGACGACATATTGTTTTCAGCAAAACTAGGGAGAAACATTCTTGACATGTTTGTTGTGTTCTAGAAAAGTTGCAGCAAAACAAGCTGCTGATAAATTTGAAGAAATGCACTTTCTTTCAGAAGGAGTTGGTCTATTTGGGTTTCATGATTGTAGAGAATGAGCTGAAAATGGACCAAGAAAAAGTTGCAGCTATACTTAGCTGGCCATCCCCTAAGAGTCTATTTGAACTTCGAAGTTTTCACGGGTTGACAAGTTTTTATTGTAAGTTTATAAGGGATTTTAGTGGAATATGTGCACCTATGTTGGATACAATCAAGAAGGCAAGTCAAACTTTTTAGTGGACTGAAGCTGCGGAAAAGAGCTTCCAGATATTGAAAAAGAAGATCACTGAGAAGTCAATTTTGAGGCTACCTGACTTCAACAAACTTTTCCAAGTTCGTTGTGATGCCAGTGATACAACCATTGGAGCAGTACTCAGCCACGAAGACAAACCTATTGTTTATTTCATTGAAACGTTGAATGAAAGCAGGCAGAAGTGCTCATCTTATGAAAAGGAGTTCTATGATGGCGTCCAAGCATTGAAGCATTAGAGGCACTATTTTTTGGGTAATGAGTTTGTTTTGTTTTATGATAATTCTACATTGCAATATGTTATGCAGCAACATAAGCTGAACCACAAGCATGCGAAATGGGTTGAATACTTGTAAAGCTACACATTTGTGTTGAAACATATTATTAGATAGGCCAACAAGGTAGCATATGTATTCAGCAGGAGGGTTTTGTTCTTGTAGGAGAGCACAATACAAGTGTTGGGTTTTGAACACCTAAAACACTTGTACCAAACAGATGCAGATTTTAAGGAGGCTTATGAAGCCTACCAAAACCCTTTGATGAGGAATAATAGTTCATGGCTAGACTATAATCTACAGGAGAAACTGTTGTTTAAGGGAGAAGAGTTGTGTATTCCTGACTGTTTGATGAGGGAGAACATCATCCAGGAGAAACACAGTGGAGGTCTGGCCAGGCATTTTGGCATTGATAAGAGCTTAGATCAGCTCAGTCACTTTTATTATTGGCCAAGGATGCGAAGGGATGTGCAACGATTAGTAACCAGGTGTAAAGTGTGTTAGTTGGCAAAAGCACACAGTGAGAATACGGGACTCTACGCACCACTGCCTATTCCAGGTAGACCGTGGGACTTAGTCAGCTTGGACTTTGTCTTGGGTTTGCTAAGAACACAACATGGTCATGACTTTGTGATAGTGGTAGTGGACCAGTTATAAAAAATGGCACATTTCATTCCTTGCAGGAAAACCAGTGATGCCACTCACGTAGCACACTTTTTTTTCACAAAGATTGTCAGGTTGCATGGCTTACCTAAGTCCATTGTCTCTGACAAGGATGTGAGATTCGTAGGACATTTTTGGCGCACCCTGTGGTAGAGGCTAAACATACAGTTGAACTTCAACTTTGCTTATCACCCACAAATGGAAGGACAAATGGAGGTGGTGAATAAAAGTTTACAAAACCTGCTGAGGAGTCTAGTGGGAGAAAATTCACGTATTTGGGATCGGGTACTTGCCCAAGCAAAATTCGCTTACAATAATTCACCAAACCGAAGCACAAGAAGCAGTCCTTTTCAGATTGTGTACGGAATACATCCTCGATGAACCACAGGATTTGGGATAGCTAGAGAAAAGAAGTGTTGATAGGGAAGACTTTGCAAGGGTAATTAACAACCTACATGAGTAGGTGAAAATGAAATTATAGGACAACAGTCAAAAGTACAAGCAGAAAGCAGATCTAAAGTGACACAAGGTGTAATTTAATGTTGGATATCAAGTTCTAACGCATCTGGGCAAGGAATGATTTGCTAAGGGTGCATACAATAAGCTGAAATTCAAAAAAAATGGACCCTGTAAAATTCTGCACAAATTTTCTGCTAATGCATATGAACTGCAATTACCTCCAAGTATAGGAATATCACCCATTTTTAATGTGGCAGATTTATTCCCATACGCTGCCAATTTGGAAGAGGACAGTTCAGCATAACCAAAGTGGGACACCCAAGAAGGAAGTGATTCATGGATAAGACAAATGCCTATGGCTCAGCCACTCGAAATTGAAGAAATTCTTGACACACAAGTGGCCAGGAGGACTCGGAGAAAGGAGTATCTACAATACCTCGTCAAGTGGAATGACCGCCCTATTGAGGACAATTCATGGCTTGATGCCAGGTAGATACAACGTGCAAGTTACTCAATCTAGGAGCTCATGGACTAGAGCCATGATTTTCACCTACCCCGGGAGCCTGATGCAAGAGCATCCAGTGCAAGGAAGGACATGGCGGGAGTTTGTCTTGTTAAAAATAGTTTGAGTATTATTATTTTCTTTTATTTTTTAGGAATGGCTGTCTGAGCCAACGACAATGGTTGCTTACGTAATTGTTTTTTTCTCTTAGTTTTATTTAGAATTTGTTTTAATTTAGAAGCAAGAAAAGACAGTTACTCAGGAACTGTTTTTTGTAACCATATTATATAACCATTGGCAGTTCGGCCAACTACCAAGTGTTTTCTACAAAAGAGAAAGAAGAATTAACTGATATAATCGTTTTTTTCCATCATAGAAATAACACAGAGAATATACATAAATCTTTTCAGAATACAAAAGGAACATCTGAAACCATTCATGCTACAGTCCTACATTCATTATGTACTGTGAAATTATTTCTCATTTTCCATCATTAAAGCTAGCATATTCAGGTGAACAGCAAGTGTAAAGGCGAGGAGAGCTAATGGACAAAGCACGGTGCCAACAAAGCTAAGATGCGAAGGAGTCGAGCAAGCCAAAGAAACAGAGACAGGTTTCAGCTACCGAAATTGAACATATATTCCAAATTTCCATTGCAAAATAAACAAACGAATTTCTAGTAATAGTTACAGTCATAAATATATATTTATCAAAAGTTTGAGACATTACAGTGCCTTGGTCAAGGACTACCAAACAGAAGCAAAACCAACTATGTTATAAAACCCTCGCAAGGTCATTACCGGGCCATCTAAGTCCATACATAAGCTATAAACCACAGAGTCACACACATATGGTGGAGCCAGAATCGTATTGTCAAAAGCCACAACAGACAAGCCGACTACAACTACCACTCATATAACCCTAGAGATAGTTAAAAGAAAAACCCTAAAAAAAACTACTAGCAGAGACCATATAATGACCCTACCTGTTTAGGTGTAGGAGACTGGTGCAAGAACCACGAGCAGGCCACCATCCCCCTACACAGACCAACCACTAGGCCATTAGCAGCTGTCGCAGAGAAAGCCACAACTATAACAATGAACAACGGTTGAACTAGAGGGAGGAGCTGTGGAAACTTACTAGGGGGAGTCGGAGTTGAACAAGCCACCAGTGGAGCCACAGAACCAAGGTCGCAACCATAAAGTCACCCACTGCCATAGAGGAGCAGAGGCTGTGAGTGCCTAACTGAAATGGAGTAAAGAGAAATGGCAGAGAAGGAGAGCATACCTTCGGGGAATTGTTGAAAGGAGACCATAAGTGGAGTGACCCCATAGTCACAACTTGTAGCAAACACACAAAACCATTAACTTGTGAAGACCGTGCACAAGAGGAGCTGAATGACCAGACAACTGAAACAATGAAAACTAGCAGAGCGGAGTAGAAGTCGACAGAGGGAACCGATACCAAGGGTTTCACAACCCGTGACCAGCATAGACTTAGCACAAACGAGCAAGGCATCGCTCATAAGCAGAGACCCATATCTTACAGCAAACAAAGTTCAGCGAGAAGGAGAACGCACAGAGAGAAATTACAGAGTAAATCATCACCAACAGCATAGCGGCACAGTAACGCAAGAAATGCCAAATGAAGTGAAGGACTAGTGTTTCGAGAGTTAGAAAGAGCGGGAAGGAGAAAAGCACGAGGTCTGCACACATGTCCTCATCTCCACACACCCACAATACTTTGCATTAAAGTCAACCAACCACCGGACATTAAAACAAATAAATTAACTCATATATCATTAACCATTATAGTTAATACTTAGCCGAAGGTCGTAGGGCCGGTATCCCATCATAGTTAAATTCTTGTGACTTTACCTGAACGAATAGCCAACATAAATAATTGTCAAAAAATGTTTTATTGAAAGATCGATACTTCCTGATGGCTATATGACTACAAACAACTCACGCCTGTAGCGGCTACAAGGGCTTTGACTCACTCTAACTAGCGATAATGATGACTCGTTCACTTCTGTTGGAACGCAGTGATGGTAGTTTAGGCACTTAGGGCTTCACCCCTCACTCTATTAAAAAATAATTGACATCTACCATTCGATACATAGTTGTGGCTCTGCCCAAAACCTCGGTAACTCATTGTGGCAGGGTGACCAGCTGCGTCGGCTAAGCTCCCACTCAATGCGAAGTTCACAGGTATGACTCACTTAATACATTAAACTCCTCCCTCTACCAGGTACTCTCGCTTTTCGGAATGACTACTCATGACTTCTTCGATGAAAAGCCAATATCAGGCTTATCACTTCGCAGAGGCAGAAAAACGTTTGGCTCTCTGCTGTGACATATTGTTTGCATAATGTGTCTTTGTAAGATGATGTTGCAGACTCTCGGATACTCTGGCTCTTTGAATCCTCTGCCTTTGACACCAATCTGATAAATGGATAGAAGAAAACCACTGAATAACGCATTTAAGCGTGAGCGGTTGTTCAGTAAATTTCTTGCTTGATTCAATTGCTTAAGATTAAAATATTATAAAAAGAGATTAGACTCTGGTTGATAATTTCTTGCAGTTCTTCTTGCCACTACAGTGAGCTGGAGTGGTTTAGGTTCTGTTTTGCCAATATGACCGATCATATTGTGAAAGAGTCACTAAATCAGATTCAGCGCTTTATCGAGAGTAGGAGATGGAATCAACTCTACAATGGTGGGAGGCCATATTCGCAAATGGTTCAAACAACTGAATATAGATGAAGTTAACGAATTTTTCAGGTTCAATGAAAAACACTCAGTCATTGACGTTAACAAATGCCCATTCAAGTGGATGTTTGGGTCGGAAGAAGCAATCAGATCGGAGGAAGAAACCACGAGACATAGAAAGTTGGGGTTTATTACTTCATTTCAAATAAAGTACAGTACAGGTGAAGGTAGGACAGTAAAAATTTCTTGGTTTTATTTTTAAAATTTTATGTAATAGCAAGGCGACCCCTTCCACACGTATGGTATATGATGTGATTATCATTCGCACGGTCATGACATGGCTTTCAATTAAATATTCTTTAGGTATTATAAGAAATACCTGCAATTACGGTTGACTGAAAATTGGATGGTTGAAAGTTGCATTTGCACTTTAATTCATGTGAAAAAGTTGTATGAATATGTCTAAATTGTTTTAAAAAACTAATCGTGGCTAAACTACAATATATTTGTTGGAAATAATTCCAACCGAAAACGCACCGCCACATATCCAGTGGACACTGCCTCACTGAACACCGCTTTACCCTGTTGAACTTCCAAGGGGCGCCATCGCCATAACCTGTTCAAATTAGAAAGGGCAACACCCCCAACCTAGAGAGATTATCAACCGACATAGGTTTGTGTATAAATTGAGAAGATCATTGATAAAATGCGATACAGTACGAAGCTGTAGCTTGTTTGGCATTTTATTGTTCTATAAATATTTCACGTGTCTCAGATTTCCGTTAGCAGCAGCATAGCTGCTATGTTTTTTCTCAACTGTTTACTCTGAATCTTTTCATGTCATATTGGAGCCAGTTAGTAGGCCACAGAGAGTTTATTCTGTGAGACTATTGTTGTGCATTTTCGAATAGAGTCACAGCTGCTGATCCAATGGAGCATGGTTGTTAATAGTTAATTGATTTTGGCCATTATATTTCTTTAAAATTAGAGAGTTAAATTAGAGAGTTAATTAACTAAGTGTTGAGTGAATTGGAGATAAGTAATAGAAGAATTTAGTGTGTAATTGTATGTCAAGTTATTTTAGATTAGTGGCTAGTTATAAACATATAAATAGCCCTCATCCAGTTTATTGTAATCCATCAAATTTTCTGTAATCAATAGAAAAACAACAGATTTTATGTTTTCTGTAATAATTTATCTTTTCCTTTTTCTACTTTGTACAAAATTAGTATCAGAGTGGTTTAAAAATCACAAAACTAGTGAAAAAATCAATAATTTTTTCAATTTACAAAATTTTAAAATAATTAGTGTGCTGCAAAGTTGTGGGATCTTCGTTGGAAAACTTTAGCGATTTTTAGCAATGCAATGCTTGGGAAGCCCATCGAAAGGTGCGGTGGTGGGTTATGTTGACTAAAGTCAAAAATTGTCGATCTAAGCTCTTTAAGGCAAACTTATGATCTAGCGATTTTTAGCAGTGAACGCTTGGGAAGCCCATCTAAAGGTGCTGTGGTGGGTTATTTCGGCTAAAGTCAAATGAGCGTGTAAAGTTGGAGGATTGTGTGGTTTATTTAAATAAGTTATTAAATAGGTGTTTTCAAATTTATTAAAAGGGCACTCCGCCAGTCAATACTAAGTTAATGTTTGTTTTAAGGTTTGAAACCATCGAAATGGTTCATTATAAAAGATGTTTTACTTAAAGAGTTTTTTTATAAAAATATTTTTAAATTTTGTTTATAAAGTTTTTAAAAAGGGTTCTATAAAGCTTTTTATACAGTGTTTTGAGACATTATATGGTGTGAGCGATTTATGATAAAAGAATTATTTATGAAGGTTTTGCAAAGCTTATATTTTATTATTTGAAGAGAAGTTTAGAAGAAAGATGGTTTTCTCAAAATTGCAACCCTATTTCTCATCGTTTACATGGAAATATTATGATGTAGGCCACTAAGATGCCGACCTCTTTGCAGGCACATCATGTTTGGGATTATGTCCACTTTGAGTTTTCGGAACCTAAGGATGAAGTAGAAAAATAGGCTCTCACTAATGAAGAGTTGCATCTACGGAAGGAGGAGAAGAAGAAGAATGCACAAGAATTGCAACTTATCTAACAAGGAGTGGACCAAGCAATGTTCGAGAAGATTATGATCATGTCTTCATCAAAGGAAGCATGGGATACCTTCGTGACAAGCTATAAAGGTATGACGAAAGTCAATATTGTTAAGTTGTAGAATACTACGAGATATTTTGAAAGTGTGCATATGAAGGAGACAAAGGACATTGATTCTTTCATGAACTGGTCCATGACTATCTTAAATTAGTTAAAAAAATTTGGTGAATAAATTAAAGATCAAACAATGGTTGAGAAAGTCCTCAGATTTTTGTCTACCAAATTTGATGTTGTGGTAGCAGCGATAGAAGAAGCCAAGGGTTTGGCGTCATTAATAGTTGAGAAGTTGATAGGATCATTTCTATCACATGAGGCAAGGATAGACAAAAATAAGGATTGCACTTTAGAAACCACTTTCAAAGGTTAGGTTTCTATGAGACAAAGGTCGAGACAGAAGTAGATCAGGAGGCAAAGGATGAGGTAGAAGACATGGTGGTCAGAGCGATGGTCGGGAAAGCCATGAAAATGAAGGTGGAAGCAAGAAAAGAAGATTCAACAATAATCAAAGAGTTGAAAAATCAAGGGTGAGATGTTATTATCTCAATAAATTTGATCATTATGTCGGTGATTACAGGAAGAGGATAGGTGATCAAGGGAATAAGAGAGCTAATGTCACTACAAAGAGTACCAACACCATGTTCCTAGCTTGCCATACCATGCATGAACCTTATGATAATGTGTGGCTATTAGATAGTCATTGCAGTAACCACATGACATGCAACAAGAATTTGGTTGCAAATTTTGATCAATCTATGAAGGAAGAGGTAAGGTTGGGGACTGGTAAGAGGGGATGTAGATGGCAAAGGAGTGGTCAACATTCTGACCAATGAGGGTGAGATGAAGACAATCTTAGAGGTATATTATGTTCGTAGTCTGAAACATAATTTAATAAATCTTGGTCAATTGACACAGAAAGGATACAAAGTTATCTTTCAAGGAAAAGAACATGTTGTATATGACAAGTCCCCAAGAAAAAAGCTGTTAGTAAAGGTGCATATGACAAAGAACTAACTCTTTCTTCTAGTTATGAATTACAGTGATCAAGTCAGTTCTTTTACAGTTGCATGTGCTAATGATTATTGGTTATGGAACTTTCAGTTTGGACACTTGCACTTTTTCGGTTTAAGATTTTGGTAGCAGAAATAGATGGTTAGAGGATTACCTCCCATGAAATAACGTGATCTTGCTTGTGATTATTGCATCTTAGGAAAACAACACAATGAAATGTTTCCAAATGGAGTTGTATACAGAGTAACATAATCTCTTGAACTAGTGCAGACATAATTGTGTGGATCTATGAGAACAATCTCGAATGGTGGAAGTTGTTACTTTCTCACTTCTATTGATGACTATAGCAGAAAGACTTGGGTTTACTTCTTGAAGCAGAAGTATGAAACGTTTGCAAAGTTCAACGAGGTCAAAGACTGAACAAAGAACCAAAGTGATTAACAAATCAAGTTATTGAGGTAAAATCCTGGTGCGGAATATGATTCAAAGGAATTCCATGATTACTGCAAACAACATGGAATTAGAATATAGTTTACAACCAGGTACACACCATAGTAGAATGTTGTAGCAGTGAGAAAGGATATAACCATTATGAACATGGCAAGGAGCATGTTGAAAAGAATAAATTTGTCTAATGAGTATTGGGAAGAAGAAGTTTCATGTGCTATTTATGTGATCAACAAATCTCCTACAAAGAGTGTGATGAAAAAAGTAACAGAAGAAGCATGATCAAGTATATCTTGCAGTGTATCTGATCTCATAATATTTAGATTTGTAGCTTATGCACATGTGCCTAAGGAGCGAAGACAAAAATTGTATGATAAAAGTGAAAAATGCATATTTACTGGTTATTGTGAGCAATGAAAATCTTAGAAGTTGTATAACCCTATCACCAAGAAGAACATAATTAGTAGATATGTTGTGTTCAAAGAACAAGAATCATGGAAAGCAACTATAAACAAAATAGTTGATGTACAAGTTCCATTGATGGAAGAAGATGAAGTAGTAGACAAGAAGCAACAAGAATCATAAGTGAAGACACCAAACAAAAACACACCAACAAGGACTAAAAGATCTTATGAGCAACATGGATCTTCAAGAAGATCAAGAGATCGAAATTGTCCCGAAAATCAATTAGGTGATGAATAAAGAAACAGTAAGAGAACTATGAGAAGTTTGAAAGATATTTATGATGATTTGTATGCTATTCCAAATTTTGCATCATTGTCATTCCAACCTTCATCGTTTGAAGAAGAAATCAAGGATGGAAGGTGCATGCCATGGATGAACAAATTGAATCCATTGAAAAGAATGATGCTTGGGATTTGGTTGATTTTCCAAGTGACAAAAATTTCATTGGTGTAAAATGGGTGTAGAGGACAAAGTTGAATGAGAAAGGTGAAATTGTCAAATTTAAATCAAGACTTGTAGCAAAAAGATTCTCACAACAACCAAGAATAGATTTTTGGGAAATGTTTTCTCCAAGGTTAGATTCTATAAGAGTAGTTCTAGCAACAAAAACTCAGAACAAGTGGAAAGTGTATCAAATGGATGTGAAATCATCCTTCTTGAAAGGAATTCTAGAAGAACAAATTTATGTGCAACAACCTCGAGGTTATTAAGTTGGAGGTAAGGAAGATAAAGTTTATAGGTTGAAGAAAGAACTCTATGGACTGAAAAAAGCACCTAAAGCTTGGTATAACATAATTGATAGCTCTATGGATTTTGTAGAAGCAACATTGAGCGTACCTTGTACTCAAAGGTAAATGAGCATGAATATATTTTTGTTGTTTGCTTATATGTTGATAAGCTGATTTATACAAGTGACTTTGAATTGGATGACTTTAAAGCAGTCATGATGAAAGAATTTGAGATGACAAAATGTGGTCTTATGAAATATTTTCTTGGCATAGAAGTTGAGCAATCTGAAAAATGAATTTTTATTTGTCAAAATAAATAAGCGAAAGATTTATTGAGAGTATTTAGGATGGATAATTGAAAATTTGTTTGTAGACTAATTGCAACGGGTATAAATTTAAGCAAGGATGATGAAGGATCAAATTTCAATCCAACACTATTCAAAATATTGGTTGGAAGCTTCATGTATCTCACAACTACCAAACTAGATATTATGCAAGGAGTGAGTTTGATATCTAGATTTATGGAGACTCCAAAAGACACACATTAGAGAGAGAGAAAAAGAATATTGAGATATATAGTAGGAACTAGAGATTGTGGCATAATGCATGCAAGCACAAAGAAAATTAATTTAATTGGATACAACGAGAGTGATTTTGCAGGTAGTTTGGCTCATACGAAGAGCACTTCTGGTTATGTGTTCCATCTTGGTTCAAGTGTGATTTCATGGGCATCATAAAAGCAACCTCTTGTGACACTTTCATTAACAGAGGAAAATTATGTAGTAGAAACATCAAGAACATGTGAAGAAGTGTGGTTAAGAAGAGTATTTGATGGACTCATCCAAAAACAACAAGGATCAACAACATATATTGTGAAGACACCTCATTGATTCCACTATCCAATGATAGTGTGTTTCATGAGAAGAAAAATAATATTGATACTAAATATCACTTTATTAGAGAACTTTTGAGCAATGGAGAAGTGTGATTTCATGGGAATCTTAAAAGAAACCTATTGTGACACTTTCACCAGCGGAAGAAAATTATGTAGCAGCTACATCAACAACATGTCAAGAAGTGTGGTTAAGAAATGTATTTGATGGACTCAAGCAGAAACAACAAGGATCAACAACAATATATTGTGAAAACACCTCATTGATTCCACTATCCAATAATATTGTGTTTCATCAGAAGAAAAATCATATTGATACTAGATATCACTTTATTAAAGAACTTTTGAGCAATGGAGAAGTTCACTTGAAGCCTTGTAAATTGAGTGATCAATTTGCTGATATATTTACTAAGTCATCAGCAAAGATGTGTTTGAGTTTCATAAAAGAAACTTGGTGTTGTAACCATAGATGAGACAAAGAGCAGTAGGCATGTTTGAGTTGTCATGAGTCATGTGTTAGCTTAGCCGTCATAAATTAAGGGGGAGTGTTAAAATAACTAATCAACTCGAGCATGGAGATCTATCTAAAATTAGAGAGCTAGTTAATTGATTGTTACGTCAAGTTGCTTTAAGTGATAGACAAATTTAGTGTGTCAAGTTATTTTAGGCGAGTCGCTAGTTGGAAACATATATATAACCCTCAAGTGGTTCATTGTAATCACTGAAGTTTTGTGCGATCAATAGGAAAGCAAAAACTCTTGTGTTTTGTGTGATAATTAGTCTTTTGTCTCCTCTGCCATTACAACAATTGTATAGTGTGTGAGAAAGAGGTGAAGCAGATTTTTACTTGTTGTATTCCCTAGAAATTATGAAGGAGAGGAGGAATTGGGATTATGGACATATATTGTTGAGTGACTCTATTGCAGTGTAGAACTGTGCCTAAAAATTTTGCAAATCCTGCGAGTTTCTCGTTAGCTGCCTGAATTGACCTACATATAAAATTTGGTTTCAGTTGTTGTAAATTATTCAACCGTGAAAGAAGTGCTAAGTTCAAAGTATAAAAATACTATAAAATGAGTTCGTGAATTTTTGTCTGTAAGGAGCTGAGCACAACATAATAGCGAGTGAAAGTCGAAGTGATCTGCATAATCAATATTGAGAGAATATTGAATGAGAGACCACTTGGGTTCAGTTTAATTTCTCCATGGGTTGTGTAGTGTTGTTGTTGTTATCAAAGGATTATGTTAAGGAAGATTGTAAAGACGAAATTGATGGAAGACTTCTCTCGAGTTCCTTGTGTTTCTACACTTTTGAATTACATGATTTCTGCATGGTATGACCTGACCTTTATATATCCCAATAAATTTTTGGTGACTAACATCAATGGAATTGGGACCATTCTCGTGAGCATTGTTAAATTGTCGGTATACTTCCTAAAATTGTTGGTCAACCGTCGTATTATCTATTTTTGAAATCTAGAATCAGTGTGTATTGTCGCGAGCCTGTAGAACTATGGACATATCAAGAAGAATATTTACTGAGGCATATTCTATGCCAGTGTAGAGTGAGTGAGAGGATGATTTATCTTGTTCTTCTAGGAAAAGTCGAAGAGTTAAATCACCCACCATTGTAATCAGAGCCGAGGGCTGTGAGCCTTTTTTTTTTTTTTTCTTTGCAGTCATGGTGAGTGGTGTGAAGCGACTGAGCTACGTGAAACCAGATTCCAAAGTGCTGAGCTATGAGAGTTGGTACTGAACTATGTGTGTTGGATAATTTTTTTCTGAGTTTGAAACTTCGTGGAGTGTTCGAAACCTATATTAAATTCTGCATATTGTGCATGGAAGGAAAACTTGTGGAGCTACTGCAAATCGGCATGAACAAGTCGATGTGAAAAAGTGAACCTTAGCAAGTTAATTTGGAGAATCCTAGAAGTAATTATTTCACCAGTGAGAAGGCACAACTGGTGTTTTTTGCCAGAGCGTTGGCATACAACGTCAACCACTTCGGACTACTGAAGAGGTATTGAATTTTTTGCCAGAGTGTTCGCATACGACATCAACCAATCCAGACTATTGAATAGGTATTCAAGAGTTGTAGCTCATTTAGTTCGTTGTTTGCCATTATCTAGATAATGATTGAATCTTCGATATTATAATCAATTAGATTATGTAATTGAATAAAGTACATTGAAATATAAGGTTTTCCATCTCGACTACTAGTGCGATAACAAGGACACTAGATTCATTATAGTGTATAAGCTTCGTGATTCAAGAAAATCCCACATAGATGTGCGTACTTGACCGAGTGTCATGCTATGTGGGTTGTATTGAAACTGTTTCATTCGAATTATGGTAATAACAGGCCTTGACCCATAATGTTTTTGTTGGAACTACTACACCTACATGCAGACCCTTAGTTAGAGCATGCAACTACATGCAACTGCATGCAGACTCTTAGTTAGAGCATGCAACTACATGCAACTACTACACATCTACATGCAGACTCTTAGTTAGAGCATGGGATTGCATGCAAGATTCCTTTTGCATGACTTACTCCTTGATTTGCTCCTTCATTAACTCCGCAACTGACTAGTTATCTCCGGAACTTGTTGTAGGTGTTGAGTCTTCTCATTGATCACCACTATAGTTCATTACCTTGGGATCTTCACCCAGTAATGCTATATAATGAGCATTGTAACATATTTTCTAATGAATCATTCTTTTCTTCTTTCAATTTTCTTTTAATGTTTTTGCTCTGCAAAGCTGTGTGTTCAACCTTTACTAGCTAGATTCATCTGTGCAGGTTTTCTAACACATTTACATGGTATCAGAGCCCACAGGTTGCTAGATAAAGGCGCACCAGTATTTTATTTTGCAGGTATTACAGCTCGGAGATCGAAGATTGACAAAAAAATGGAGTTTCCCAAAGCATCGATCCTAACACCGTACAACTATCACGAATGGAAGGACCAAATGGCTCGATACCTTCGTCAAAAAGGGTTGTACAGGATTACCATGGCTACAGAAGTGGAACCCACTTCAGCCATAGAGAAATCCAGGTATCTCAACCGTATGGATGAGGCCCATGGATCCATATGCATGTGCATCTCTCCAGAGTTGCAGTTTCATCTATCTACTTGCAATACTCCCAATGAGATTTGGAAAAAGGTTGAAGATCGATACGGAAAACAAGATGAGATGAAAGGACATATGCTCGAAGTGGAGTTGCTATCATTGGATCCACGGAACTATGATAGAATTCAAGACTTCTTCACCAAATATAATGATCTATTGCTGCAACTCAAGGGTTGTGGAATTGACAAATCCAAGGAGGAGAGTCGCCAAATTCTCTCTATTATGTCAAAGCTCGGACCGGAATACTCCGTCTTTGTGTCTACATTTAATTCAGTAAGGCTCGCAACAGGTAAATCCTATACTATGCCTTCTCTCCAAGAATTTATGGAGTCCCTTATTTTTGAGCAAGATAAACTCATTGGCATGGGGAAAATCAAGCCTCCAAAAGCGCATGCACTTGCTGTGCATGATAGCAGCCACAATAAACATCACAGATCTGATTCAAGTCAGAAAAATCAACAGCAAAAAGACAAGGGAAAAGCACATTCCCATCCAAAGAAGGAAGGGTACACCAAGCCCTTCAATGACTCTTCCGGCTCGAGAAATGAGAAAGGGAAGAAAGGAAACAGATGCACCTACTGTCAAAGAGGATTCCATCCAGAATCTTCTTGCATGAAGAAACAAATTGACCAAATGGCAGAAATCCTTCAGAAGCACAACCTTGGGGATCACATCCCTCAGGGCGCCAAGAAGAAAACTGAGGATCCGCCACATGGGAGAGGTAATAATTTTCATGCTTTAGTTGCAATTAATTCTTCTCCTGATGCATGGATTATAGATTCTGGTGCATCACATCATATGGCTGCTGCAAAGGAAGTCTATTCCTCTTTGGATGCATGCAAAGGACCTCCCATCCTCATGGGAGATGACTCACCTATTGAGGTCACCGGAAAAGGTAGAGTGGAACTTTTACATGGAAGCTTTGAAGATGTGCTTCATGTTCCAAAACGTTCGGTAAACCTGCTTTCAATTTATCAGATCACTCATTCCAACACCGGAAAGAGAGTGGAATTCACTCAAGATGTAGTGAACATATATGACCTACATAGAAGCTCCAAAATTGCAACCAGTGAGGTAAACAATGGAGCGAGACTATATATATTTTCTGAATTTATAGAATTTGAATCCTCCTTATTGCTTACACATGTTGATGATAGTAGTAGGCTTTGGCATGAGAGGTTTGGTCACTTAAATTACAGGTATATGCAGCAGCTAAGCAAGCATGAGATGGTGGAAGGCTTGTCAAATATCAATTTCTCCAAAGGAGTTGTGAAGAGTGTGTCCTTGGCAAACATCCTAGAGAAAAGTTTGACACTCGCAAGACTCATAGAGCATCCTCTCCTCTAGATTTGATCCATAGTGATCTCATGGGGCCTTTTCCTCATCCTTCCATCAACAAAGCAAGGTATGTGCTTACATTTATTGATGATTTCTCACGGTATACTTGGGTGTATCTTCTCAGGAACAAATCTGAAGTTTTTGCGCACTTTGAAGATTTCAAAGCACTAGTTGAGACATAGTCAGAGAGAAAGATTAAAGCCCTCCGTACAGACAATGGGAGGGAATATGTTAACACAACACTTCAGAACCTTTGCCTTCAGTCCGACATACAGTTGTAGTACACAGTTCCATACACTCCGCAACAGAACGAAGTTGCTGAGACAAAGAACCAATCTCTCAAAGAGATGGCTTCCTGCATGTTGCATGCTAAGTCACTGCTTCATAAGCTATCAGTTGAAGCACTTATTTGTGCTAACTACATCCAGAACAGATCTCCTCATAAGTCTGTCAAGGATCAGATGCACTTTGAGGCTTGGAGCGGCACTAAACTAGAGGTGACCCACTTCCATGTTTTCAGCTGCCGAACATGGGCCAGGATCCCCTCTGAAAAGAGGAAAGCTCTTGATCCACAGAGCATTGAGTGCATCTTTGTTGGATACCCTGATGGTGTGAAGGGAAACCGACTTCTAATTTCCTCTACGGACAAGCTCATCATTGAGTGAAGTGTCAAATTTGAGGAAAGTCTCTTGCATGCACCTCAATTGCCGCATGCAGACACCGTTTATCTACCTGATGTCTGAGATGATGACTCAGTACACTCAGATGCAAATATAGAGCATGTAGATGCTGCAGTAGAGCATGTAGATGCAGAGATAGAGTCTTCAGATACAAATCCAGTGCATGCATATGATGATCCACATCCAAGCCCAAATTGGGCTTCCAACAGTGAATCAAATTCCCCTGTCATAAATCAAAGAACAAGGAGCTTACATGAGATATATGCACAATACCACCCAGCTGCTATAAATGGTCTTGTGGGGGATAATTCTGATCTGTAGAGGACTAGCTCAAAGTTTATTGAGCCTCCTCTTGCCTTCACTGCCACTGAACCATCGCCATCTTGGCATTGTCATTTGGTTCAATCTTCTAGTCCACAGTCTTATGCTGAGGCTGCTGGGCATCCATCTTGGGAGTCCGACATGGAGGAGGAGTATAACTCCCTCCTCGAGAGCCAAACTTGGGATCTGGTCCCCCTTCCTTCAGAAAAGAAGCTTGTCTGATGCAAATGGGTCTATAGGACCAAGAGTGCTGCAAATGGGCAAATTACCAAACAGAAAGCTAGGCTAGTAGCCAACGGCTTCCAACGAGTGCATGGCATTGATTATGATGAGACCTTTGCTCCAGTAGCAAAGATGGATTCCATACGCCTTACACTTGCCATTGCGGCTACCCAGAGATGGGAAGTACATCATATGGATGTGAAGAATGCCTTTCTTCACGGAGACCTATCAGAAGAGATTTACATGGAGCAACCACATGGTTTCATTCAGGATTCATCTTTGATCTGCAGACTGAAGAAATCTCTCTACGGCCTTAAGCAGGCCCCGAGAGCTTGGTATGCGAAGATGGATTATTTTCTCTTATCACAAAACTTTGAAAGATGTAAGTCTGATCTGAATGTTTACATGCTCAGGACACATGATTATCTTCTTATCTTAGTTTTGTACGTGGATGATCTCCTTATCACTGGCAGCTCGGCTTCAGCCATTGCTATAGTCAAGAAGGCCTTACATGATAGGTTCTTGATGACGGACATGGGTCCATTACACTTCTTTCTTGGTCTTGAGATCAGCCAGGATGCCACAGGCATCAAAATCTCTTAGGCTAAGTATGCATGAGATCTCCTCGAGAGATTTCACATGACTGACTGCAAGCCAACACCGACTCCTTTTCTGTCTGGGGTCCGCCTTGAGGATGGAGGTGACACTCCATTAGTTGACAACACTCTCTACCGACAACTAGTGGGGAGCTTATTGTACCTCACCCACTCCAGACCAGATCTCTCATATGCAGTAGGGGCAGTTTCCAGATACATGCAGGAGCTGCATGAGCTACACTGGAATGCTCCCAAGCGCATCCTCTGATATGTGCAGGGCACCATCACCTTTGGGATTCACTATGTAGCAGACATTGCATTGAATCTCCTTGGCTTCACTGATTCTGATTGGGCGAGTGACAGTATTGACCACAAGTCCACCTTCAGATATTCACTCAGTCTAGGGTCTAGCCCTATTTGTTGGTCAAGCAAGAAGCGGGCTGCTACTACTCTCTCTTCAGCTGAGGCCGAGTACAAAGGAGTAGTCAACGTCACCATTCAGGCTTTGTGGCTACAACACTTCCTCACTGAGTTGGGTGTCCAGTTCCACTAGCCCATTGTCATCTGATGTGACAACCAGAGGACTCTCAAATTTTGCAAGGATCTAGTACAGCGGCAGCGAATGAAGCACATAGAGATCCATATGCACTACATCAAAGACTTAGTACATGATCGGGTCATTGATTTGCAGTTTTGTCCTTCAGCGGAACAGACTGCAAACATCTTCACCAAGACATTCACTGAGTAGAAGTTTCGCTCTCTGCGTGATCGTCTTGGAGTGAAAGACATAGTTGCTTAGCAACTATCTTTTCTTCCTCTTTTCTTTTGATTACATTGTATTTTGAAAGGGGGTTTTTCCCACGAGGTTTTCCCTCTTTCGTCAATTTTAGTACAAGTTGCACTGTATTTTGGGTGACCTTTGGCCTTAGTTGCCACGGCCCATTTTCTATTTTCCCCATAGTGGTGTTCAGGGGAGGTGTTGGAAGTACTACACACCTATATGCGGATGCTTAGTTAGAGCATGGGACTACATGCAAGATTCTTTGTGCATGATTTACTCCTTGATTTGCTCATTCTTTAACTCTGGTTACTTCTTCTGCATGATTTACTCTCTGATTTGCTCCTTCTTTTACTCTGCAACTCGCTAGTTCTCTCCGGAATTTGTTGTAGGTGTTGAGTCTTCTCATTGATCACCACTATGGTGCATTACCTTGGGATCTTCACCCAGTAGCTATATCATGAGCATTGTAACTTATTTTCTAATGAATCATTCTTTTGTTCTTTCGATTTCTTTTTAGTATTTTTGCTCTGCAAAGTTATGTGTTCAATCTTTACTAGCTAAATTCATTTGTGCAGATTTTCTAATACATTTACAAAAATAAAAGAAAAAAGAAAAAATTTAAATTTAACAAAAAACTTGAATTTCACATAATGATTTAGAAGATTTAGCAGAGACCTGGATTTCAAATATCAGAAAACAAATAATTAATTTTATGAAATTATGGAGGAAGCTTAATACGCACAAAGAAATCCGTTGTATGGGATAGAAAATTCTTTAGCTTAAGTAAGCTTTTTGAATCAATGGGAGAATATTGTTTAGCTCTGTTCGGCTTCTGCTACTTGACCTAAAACAAAAAAGAAATGAAAAATCGTTCTGTTAGCATTCTGTAAGTACAATATACTATATAATCCACACCTATGATGGATATGAAAAAATCTAGCCTTACGTCCTCGACCAGTCGCAAAAGCTCACTTATGTGATTCATAAGTTAATGGAAATTATAATTGATCAGATTTTCTCAATCAAAGATCATGAATATTCGGGGAACAGCAATCGATTTAAGTTCAGGAATTGGACACCTATGATGGATATGAAAAATTCTAGCCATACGTTCTCGACCAGTCGCAAAAGCTC
Organism: Pinus taeda; assembly: GCA_000404065.3. Taxonomy (NCBI): domain Eukaryota; kingdom Viridiplantae; phylum Streptophyta; class Pinopsida; order Pinales; family Pinaceae; genus Pinus; species Pinus taeda. The sequence continues at coordinate 10,357 of APFE031395789.1, read as the reverse complement.
ACTTATGTGATTCATAAGTTTATGGAAATTATAATTGATCAGATTTTCTCAATCAAAGATCATGAATATTCGGGGAACAGCAATCGATTTAAGTTCAGGAATTGGACACCTATGATGGATATGAAAAATTCTAGCCATACGTTCTCGACCAGTCGCAAAAGCTCACTTATGTGATTCATAAGTTTATGGAAATTATAATTGATCAGATTTTCTCAATCAAAGATCATGAATATTCGGGGAACAGCAATCGATTTAAGTTCAGGAATTGGACACCTATGATGGATATGAAAAATTCTAGCCATACGTTCTCGACCAGTCGCAAAAGCTCACTTATGTGATTCATAAGTTTATGGAAATTATAATTGATCAGATTTTCTCAATCAAAGATCATGAATATTCGGGGAACAGCAATCGATTTAAGTTCAGGAATTGGAGCATCTTATGTCGATGGCTGATCTTATGTCGATGGCTGATTCCCTGAATATTCAAGAATGAGAAGGACATGCGCTCGGTATTTCCGAATATTAAGAAAATCAGAAAATTAGCAATCGACTAAAGTCAGGGGTTGTTAGTAGTGTCGTTCACTGTTTGAACGACTCTAACAGCATCGGATTGTGGTTCATCTTGCTTTATAACAGCAGGAATGGAAGAAGAGGGCGGATCTTTAGCAGCATCAGAAGTGGAAATCAGAAAACGGTTTTCGGGGATTTGATTGGGATCCTTTGTAATAAGACGTTCTGCAGTAACTTTTTGGGTATCACCACTGCCATTGGCAGGAAAAGAAGACAGGGCATCGGAACTAACCTTCTGACGAGGCATACTTTTCGCTTCGGCATTACCAGGGATCATTGGGAGAAGAAGACACGATAACTGGAGCAGCAGGATCATATGGAGATGCTCCATGTAATCCTTCTCTGTTAGGGGCATCGGTATTACTATCGCCGGTAGCGGGGATAGACTTTGAGCAAAAACAAGTCATGCTGTTTTTGAAAAAACATGAAATGCACGAGGAAAAGCAGCTGGAAGAGCTGGGCTTCTTTCTCATTGTTGAAGGCCGGATCTCTTTGTGAGAAAGGAAATAGAAAACTTGGAGATTGTCAACTGTAGCCAAAAGATTGAAAAAACACTCTGGTCCCCGCGAATCACTCACTGTCATGGAGAAGAATCGCAACTAGCTGCGCGATAAACTTTAATTCAGACGTCGAAAACCATGACAACTACATAGAGACATAAACATCATGAACTTGACATCGCACATGGGGAAATATTATATAGGAAGCAGCCATAAAATTTATTGCTTTTAGTTTGTAAAAGCTTTCAACATCACGATCACCTTGATCGTGATCTGGGAAATAAAATAGGGAAGCGTTTAGCCCACGGGTATTATGCATATAAAAAATGGGATGGTTCAGTGTGATATTTTTAGAGTTTTGGGTCGATTTTTAGCTGGGTTAAAAATTTTGTTGTGAATTTTTTATTTGTATTATTTAAATTAGTATTTTGATTTCATATATAGATTTTACTCATTAAACTTTTCATCTCAAGAAATTAAGAAAATATTATACTTTATTTTTACTTGTGATTTCAAATCTGATTCTAGACAAATATCCCAATCCACAAATACCATACAAACTTTCCACGTCAATATAAATAACTGATAATTTTTAGAATAATAATATATAGGTATTTGCTTAGTGTTAAGAGTATATACTGGAGAAACTAAAAACAACTTTGAACCGCATTTTATATGTATATAACTAATATACGAAGTGCATATTATATTAAATGCGTATGGATAACACAAAATTCATATGAGTCAGTATTATAAGGGTTTTTTACCTATAAGGGTATTTAAATATATTAAAATTCAGTATTTTGGATTAAGATTCGTTATTAAAATTCATTATTTTGGATTAAAATTCGTTATTTTAGATATGGATAGTTTTGAATTTCAAATTTATTTAAACTGCCATGTGGAAATTTGATGGGTCTTATTTGTTTTTATATTTTTTAATTTGCTTTTTATGTTTAGCTTAAATTTTTTTAAGTTGTTATATGAATTTTTTTATATAATTAAGAGATAGATTGGAAGGTAATCATTTTTATGAGAAGAAAGTATAATAAATCACTAGTTTAACTGTATAATATGGAAAAATTGTTTATGAAATGTATGTCAATATTGTTGAACTAGATAATGTCATTATTAAAATCTTTGTCTATATTATTTTTCTTTATAAGAATCTAAGTGTTGTAACTAAGCAGATCATCTAACTCAATTTATGTTTAGACAACTCATTAGAATTTATGACAAGTACAAGTGTATAATATAGAAAAATTGTTTATGAAATATATGTCAACAATGTTGAACTAGATAATGTCACTATTAAAATCTTTTTACATATTATTTTTCTCTGTAAGAATCTAGGTGTTGTAACTAAGCAAATCATCTAACTCCACTTATGTTTAGACAACTCATTAGAATTTATGATAGAAAATTTAAATACTTAAATGTCACGTTTCAAATATTTTTATCTATTAAAATACTTTAAAATGGACATAGGCCTTCTCTACAACATCAAATTCCAAGCATGTATACATATTACTAAAAATTATTTGGATACAAGAATTTTCATTTTTGTTTTTATTTACTTTGTTAAAAAAATGAAAAATATAAATTCTATACATTTTTATTATTTAAATTTAATTTATCATATAATTATTTAAATTATTTTTTTTATATCTAATAGTTTCACTAGAAAAATAACTTTTTTATGAGATTAAGAACAACTTGATCTTAAAAAAAATACCTCATCACTTTCCATTAAAAAAATGCTTTTTGGCCAAACAAACACTTAAACAATTAAAATTATCAAAATCAATTGAACCTATATAACATATTATTTTAAAATATTTAGATTAAAAGTCTTTTTTAATTTTATAAACTTTGTTGAAAGATTAAAATATAGATCTTGATGGATTTTTATTACTTAAATTATATTTTTAATATTATAAATTAATTAATGAATATTGAATAATTAAATTTTATAATTTCACTTTATAAATTAATCCATCACCAAACTTCCAAAACAACGTAATATTAGGAAAAATTAAAATTAAAAGTTTATAACATACGCGCTTATTGCTCTCGCATGCTAGGGGTTGCATCATCCGTGTTAGCGGGCGTCATGGAGCATTTCCCATGGTTAACGTAAATATATTAAAATGGTGTTCTCTAAGGAGGTGACCATTTTATGGTTCGGTGACTTTTAATTTTTGTATGAGAAAATTTTCAACAAAGAGTGTTTGAATATTTGTAACGCTGAAAATAGATGGAGCATTATTAAATATGGAATTTCTTGGAATTGAATTTTTTGGAATGTGATGGCTGTAACCAAATTTCTAAGAAAAATTCTTTTGATTTTCAAAATGGTGTCAAATTTTCCATTATTTTTGAAGCGAAAACGTGGCTTATTGCTCCCCATATGGTAGAGGCTGCATCATCAGTAGTAAGGCGCTCCCTTAACGTTAACGTAAATATATTAAAATAAATTATTTTGGATATAAAAATTTATGGAAATTCCAATTATATTTAGAAAAATTTGGTAAGGTTTTTTGTAAATTCATGTTATAATTGTTAAACTTCAAAATTTTAAGTGTGTAACGTATTTTTGATAGTGCTGAATCTATTTCCACCATCAAAAACAATATTCAAACACTGCTTTTATAAGATTTTTTGAAATTTTTTTACCCAAATTCCAACCACTTTTGACCAACCAGACAATTCCTCTGCCTTTTTAGACCAGTCCTTTATTTCCACAACCTATCCACAATATTAAATTCATAAAACAGACGCACTTATTGCTCTCCCACGTAGTAGAGGTTGCATCATCAGTGTCGGTGTCAGCACGCTCTTACCTAATTTTTTAACGTTAATTTTAAATATATTAAAAATAATCATGTTGGATATAGAACATTCACGTGCTTTAAAATATAGAACATTCGCGGTTGACGTGTACAGTGCCCACGATATTAAGAATATAGAACATACAAAGCTTATTGCGTTCCACATGGTACAGTTTGCATCATGAGTGTCAGCCCTCCCTCTTACGGTCGTCGAAGGTCAAGGGAGATATATTAGAATTTAATCATCCTAAATATATTAAAATTTAATCATTTTGTATTACATTATTTTTACCTGCCCAGGATGCCCGGAATGATGGGCAAACATTGTACACCCCGCTGTATGTGATAATAAAAAATGAACGTAGATGGTAGAGGTTGCATCATCGGAGACATATTCTCTGGTCAATGTAAATATAAAACTAATCATATAGGTTTCAACTTTTTCGTATAGAGAATAAAAAACAAAATTAAATATTCAGGGTAAAGGTTGCATTATTGATGTAGGGGAGAGATTCTTAATGTTGTGCAGGACCAGTGATTGATATAGTACTGGTCCCACCAAACTACCATAAATTGAGACTTTTGAAACTAATATTTAAACAAAAATAAATAACATTAAGTATAAATAGGTATTAATTTATGTCCAAAATTTCCCCATACATTGGCTGGGCCCACAACTGTCCATAAATAGTATTTTACTAGTTAAAACTGCAAACCATATTGACCCAACTAGAAAACAGCTAAAACCATAAAGGCTTCCAAAATGGCCTATTCCAGAAGTACAAAGCAACAGTCACTTCAACCCCCACTCATCAGAACTGCAGCTTTGCATCCCAAAGGAATATGCCTACCAGCACATAACAAAAGGGAATGTATGTGAACCATAACTGTTGTGTTGTTCAACAACTAAACACCCTATGTTCAATAAATGACACCCAACCCAATAACATTTAAACCCACTTTGTGCAATAAATGACACCCAGACCCAATAACTGCAATAAATGACACCCAACTCACTCTATTTCTCATTAAAACATATCAAAGCACATGGATCAACAAATAACCATTCCACCATTAGATCACATCAAATTAAATCCAGACCACACATTCAAAATGAAGCCATTGCAATCCATGTGCATCCATGTCCACCAATTAAATTCAAGTGCCCAAAACTATAAAAGAAGTCCACCCACTGTTGAACTTGCATCTTATGCTTTCAAATCATGCAGCAAACTTGAAGACAACATCACAAAACAGTTGCCAATATATCCAGGTTAGTTATATGAATTACAACTCATTCTTCTTACAGTTCTGTTTTCATGGTTTCACAAACAGCTGTTGAAAGTCGTTGTTCTTACAGTTCTGTCCATAGGGTTACAGTTAACCTTTTTTATACAGAGTTCATGTATGTGTTCTAGCTTATTATGGCAACACTTATTCGATCATCAGCTTCATAGTGATTACAGCTTACATATCACAGAGGTTATGTATGTCGTGTTAGCACTGTAGTCACAACTTGTTTAGCTTATAGGAATTGAACCTATTGAATACAGTCGTATCCATCTAATCAACCAACTTGGTCATAGCTCTGATTACATCTTATGCTTAAAACGTGTTGTTTTTTGTATGTTGAATATGGATATGCTTACCTTATGAACTATGATGAAACGATACAAGCTCTGATCATAGCCTAAGCTGAGTAACTGTTTAGTGATACTAATGAAGCTTGAGACTAGTGATAAGGAACATGTATTACTAAGGGTCTATGTTTCTTACATGTTATGATAGTGTTAATTAGGGATATACCTATACAGATTACTTTTAAGTTAGAACAAGTATACTAGTATGATTACGGTCAGAGTACTGGAATTGATGAAACTATTGTATCTTACTCAATACGTGATCTAGTATGAAGCTAAGTTGTATAAGCTATATAACATAATACATTGAACAAAGGTATGTATCATATTCAATGGATCTCATTCATCTTATCACTAGTAAGCTCTATACACTAAAAAGCTCGTATTAGTATCTAAGCATGGTTTTAGTTCACCCTTATCTATGAGTGAGCTAGAACAAAGCTCTGTATAATTACATATGTTATATCTATATTAAAGCGGAGTCCAATCTATTAGGGAGATAACCAACCTGTGATACACGTACTTTATCATATCTATACATATATTTTTTAGGTTAGTACTGATAGGTCAACCTTTAGATGATGTTACTTATAAAATATTTGTGCTATTACTTATGTCGAGTGTAATGAGAATGAGACATGTGCTATTACTTATGCCGAGTGTAATGAGAATGAGACAAGCAAGTGATTAGGTAAACAAGCATGGTTAGAAAGAGTCATGTGTAACTACTGTGTTCTAATTCCATAGCTTGTCATAAGCTTAGATAAGGTACAAAGGTGACAAGCTAATCAATATACAACATGATATCCCGGGGTTCTCACTCTTAGTCATTCCTATTATATAAATACTTTTTTTCTTATTGGTATATAGAGTACCATTCTCTCCATAATCAATACATATGGATAGACTGTAATCACTGTATACACATATCCTAATGTAACAAAATCTTTGTTTCCTCATTACTTTGATGTCCAAGGTTCTACTTATGGCACTTATTCAACCATTAGTAATGATTACACTCTACTCTATAGGGTAAGTAGATATTGAATAGACCTGCTTTTTACTTGTATTCCCTAATCTTTAACAGGCATAAGGAGAATGACGTAATTCATACATGTTTACATACCTCATTGGTTTAGCTGTATAAAGGTGTTGAAAGTAAGAGTTGCAATTGGAACTAGTGGACTCTTCAAGGAATCTGGCATAGATAGATTTACAAGGGTTTAAAGCAAAAACACTTAGGTTATGTATCAAAACCCCCGATCCATTGTAAGGTTATTAATACATGCAAAAAACAACATTTCAAATGAATCTAAGCCACATCAACAAGAAACAACATCAGAAACACAAAACAATTTCATCTCCATTACAAAAACAAATCCCACTTCACCACTGAACCCTTAATGGGATAGACAGAGTATCAAGCCATCCTCAAGGGTTCCAATATCGTTCTGGTCTCCCCCACCTCTATAGAGAAGTTGCAGTACTGAGACATTTTTGGCAATGCCAAACAGCAAAAAAAATGGAAAATGATAGTTGAAACAACTATCATAGAATCCTACTTGAATCAATATTAAAGTTTCTAAACTGATGAACAAGCAGGGAATTGAGAGACTACGAAGTAATTTGCAATGAGAGACTATGAAGTAATGCAATTCGATTTCCTGTAACATAAGTAATGCAATTCGATTTCCTATAACATACATGTTGATAATTTCCTGTAATAAAGGAAAAGTATTTTTGCAGAAGTAATAAAGCATAATTTACAAATATTCTAATGTCTAAATGCATGCAATAATTTTACAGGTTGTTGCATCTATGGCGAAAGGAAGTTACTTTGCTCGTACAAGGAGAAGTGGCAGGAGAGTGACAAGGGGTGCAGCTGCGATGCACATCGTCTGATGATGACAGGCCAGTAGATGTCAATGCCAACAATGCACCAGGGAACATTGTTGAGGATGACCATGTGACAGCAGTTCATGTTAACACACCATCAGCCACAGAACCACCATCAACAACAATCCAAGGGGCAAGCTCAACTAAAAAGATCAGTGCTATAAGAGGATGGACAAAAGAACAAATGTTAGTTGCAATTGAAGACATAGAGTTTCATGGATACTCAGTTCGGGCATCTCCAAAAAAACATGGTATTCCTCCCTCATCAATACATTATTGGATAAATGGACTGACTCATACAAAACGTAGAGGGCCTCTTATAGTTATGACTGAGGAGGAGGAGGTTGAGGTGGTTGAGTGGTGTAAAGAGATGGCCCAACTGGGACATGGGCTAGAGTTGATACAACTCAAATCAACAGTTGCTCAAATTTGTCAAGGGAGGCCAAACCCATTCAAAGATGGGTTTCCTGGTAAATCATGGTGGTTTGGGTTTAAAAAGAGGCATCCAGAACTTGTATTGCGTACTGTTGAGGGCCTTGACAGAGACAGAGCATTAAATTTGCGCCCTGCAGTTGTGCAAAAGTTCTATGACACACTTTCTAGTGCTTACAATAAACATTCTTATGGAGCAAACCATATATGGAACTGTGATGAAACAGGTTTACAGGCAGGGAGGAATTGTGGCATGCGGGTAATTGCCAAAAGAGGGAGCCGAAATGTGCCAAAGATTTTTCCCAAGATCAAGGAGTGGATAACTATTTTATGTTGTGTCAATGAAATTGGTACTTCAATCCCAGGATTTTATCTATTCAAAGGTAAAAATCAACTGAAAAACTATATACAGAACTGTGAACTAGGTGCATGCATGGTTGTACATCCCCATGCATGGATGACTAAAGAACTGTTTCTAAGTTGGCTTTTTCACTTTGCTACATCGGTACCAGGTGGCGTCTCGCCTAATAACGCACACCTTTTGATATTAGATGGCCATGGGAGCCACATGGTTGTACAAACAATTGAGGAAGCAAACAATTTAGGTATCGACCTATTGACATTGCCAACTTATACCACTCATAGACTGCAACCCCTTGATGTTAGTGTGTTTGGCCCTTTCAAGAACTATTTCAGGTCAGAGCGCGCTGCATGGATAACAAAGAATCCAGGGGTTGAGGTGAAAAAGTTTGAGCTAGCAAAGCTTGCAAGTAAAGCTTTTAAAAGGGCTTTGACACTGTCAAATATCAAGGCTGGCTTTAGGAGGACAGGAATCTGACCACTGAACTATGATGCTCTTATGCATGATACTGGTTGTAGCCAAGGGTTTCATGTGGATGGTCAGGAAGAAGGGAATGCCCAAACAGGTGTTGAAGTGCAAGAAGTAGATGACCAAGATGATGTTGTTGTAGTTGGTAATATCATTTCCTTGTCTCAAGGACACTTATATGCTGAAGATGATGAAACTGTATGTGAAACACAATATAACAATGAACAAATTTGCAGTAACATGGAGATCGTTCCACCAACTCAAGAACATGAAATTCCTGTTGCTGATATTCTTAATGATATTGTTGAACATGCAGTTGACAATGACTAATTGACATTGCCAAGCCAAGTAACCCCACCTTCATGGCTAGCCGAAGCAATGATCAATATGAATGCACATAGTGTCTCAGTAACCAATGAAGAAAGCATGAACATGCCCTCACAACCAACAGAATTGAACAGTGAAATTGTTCATTTTCTGTGGACAATAGATCAATGGAAGAAGATGAAGGACATAATGAGGCATCAAATGAAGATAATGATATAGCTCAATCAGTTCCAACAGATACTGAAAGGGAAGTACCAAGCAATGAAATGCAGGTGGGAGGGGTGGAGAAGACACTTGGACGGTTCCTAAAGCTACCAGTACAGAGAGTATAAATGAAAAAAAAGCAAGGTGCACCAGGTAGTCTTTGTTTGGGCCGAAGCTCACAGTTACTCACCTCAGAGGACTATATTAACCTGTTAGTTGAGTCTGAAAAAAATAAATTTGAAATGAAAGAATTAAAACAGAAAAAGAAGGATCTAGTCAAGGAGAAGAAGGCAGTAGGGATTGTTGCAGCACAACGTCGAGCAGATGAAAGGATTGAAAGATATAAAGCAAGGCAAGTTAAGGACCAACAAAAGCAAATGGCAAGACAGGAAAAGGACAAATGAAAGGCACAACAAATGCTTGAAAAGGAACAAGGGATGATCAATATGGTTGACAATGATACAAGAATAGCTAATGAAACCAGGATTATTTCAAACTCATTGGACTCCATTGCAGATAATACATCATTATTCCAAGATCTCATAAACATTCAAGTGCCTCACTATCAAACTAAGGGTTTCCCACTTGCCTTATTCCTACTAGAGTTGGTGCCAATTCTATGTATGCTCATTACACACCTCCACTTAATGCAAGGGTCAATAGTGAAAATGTGAGGTATGGGTACTCAATACCTCCATGGTTGGAAGCTGCAAATTGCAGTCAATCATATGGCAGCAATCAACCATTTCCTAACCAACCCTTGACAGGTAGGCCAACCTACCTGGCTCAAGAAGGTAACTCGGGGAGTTTTCACACTCAAGATTCTCAGGGCCATAAAAAATAGGGGTGTCATATGTTTTTGGTTGTAACCACATTATGATGTGGATTTTGGATGGATTATGTCTTTTTCTTGTCACAGAAACATTCTGGCTTACAACCTAGGTTGTTTATTTCTTTGAAACGCTAGCAAAATTATGGTTCTATGCATTCACTACATTAAACAGCCAACAACAGCTTGGTTGGTTGTAAAGCAGTTTTATTTGTGAGCTAAGCACAAATGATATCAATCCACAAAAGATGCTACAATGATAACTTAGATACTTATTCCCCTTTTGAAATTGTTATG
>APFE031395784.1:123078-169907 GCA_000404065.3 Pinus taeda | reverse complement strand
TAATCAATTAAATAAAAACTAAAATAATAGATAAAATAAATTAGAGTTATTAAACCTGACCTAATAATGAACAATTAAATAATTAATTAAAAAGAATAATAATAATAACAAATTTTTTTATAAAAATTAGAAAGCATGTGTCGGCCCTTATAAATTAGGGTTCTTTGGTTTATTTATATCCAGGCGCATGGCTCCTTCTCTCAATAATCTTTCATTCATTTTCTATCTATCTGATTTGTCCTGATGATGGACCCCCTTTGGGGTTTGAAACGTCGGCAGAATGAACTAAAAACTGTGGATAATCCGGATCATGAAGCTACAAAATTCTCTTCCTTTCAATAGTATTCTTTGAGACTCTTCACCCCAGACAAAGACCAAACCTTCCCTCCACACCAAGTCAACCTCCCATATCTTCGAACTCTCTTCCAACAACTTCAACTATATGGCAGCTTCTGGCATCAAGAAAACTTGGAAGACTTCGATCTCCCAAACCAGGGCACGAAACAGGGAGAGAGGCACCAAAATTTTGTTTTTCTTCTTCTCCTTAGACTCCAGCCAACTCGCACTTCCTTTGGCTTCCTTAGACCCACTTCGCACTTTTCTAGCTTCCTTAGAAATATCGAACTTGCTTGAGATGAGATGCTCCAAATGGGTTCGACTTGCTTCTATTTATAGGCTTCAAGGGAGATCGAATTGATGTCCTTAGGCCGACTTGATCTCTTCTAGGCCGACTTGATGTGGAGGATACATAAATTATATTTGACTCAATATTAGACCTTTTTACATGATTCAAAAGCCCAAGAAGGGTCTCTTTCAAAGTATAATGACTCTATTGACTCAGAATAAATCCTAGAAGTCCTCAATGGGGACTTTGACCTAAAATATGGTGACCCAAGCATGAAACCCATGCTTGGATAAGTCACAATAATAATAATAAGAATTATTTTCTTTATTTTTTTGACAAGTACATTACAAGATGACTCAAATACATTTAATGGAGACCGAACCTAGTTGCATTTTCCAACACCTCCTTTGCACGCGCAAGAGATAAAGAGAGAGAAATCATAATTTTGTCTTTTCTCCTTTCTTCTAGATATTTACTTGCCCTCTTTTTTCTTGTCTTCTCTTCCTTGATCGAATCTAATTGATGGCTTTAAATGAGATCAAATGATCACTTATATATAGGCTTTCAAGGAGGATGAATAGCCCTAATGAGGTTGACTTCTTCACTGCCAGGCCATCGTGGTCTTGGAGGGGTATTTTGACACTTTTGACTCAAAATAAGTTCTTATGACTTGTTACAAAATGCCCAATAGGGTCTAATACATGTGAAAATGGCTCTTTTGACTTTTTGACTCTATGACAAAACCTAGAAGCACACAATGGGTGCTTTGACCTAGAACAATTTAACCTTAAGCATGAAAGCCATGCTATAAAATAACAATAATAATTTTTCCTTTGTCTTTTACATCAAATATATATAAAATCAAGAGTACATAAAATATTATGAAGATCGAACCTAGTTACAAATTTCAACATTAACTTGGTTTGACTTGGGATTTTGGATCTATCTTGAAGATCAAATCCAAAAGCAAGGAGGACAAATTTTTCTGGGCACTTTGACCATGTTTGACTATAGACCTAAGGTTGCCCTTTGACCGCAAGGTTGACTTTGACATTGACCAATTTCAAAGGCATATTTTGGGACTATTTTGACCAAGTTTGACTAAGCAAAAGATGTCGAGTTTTCTATTGCCTTGATTGAACCTTTTGGAGGCTGATTTGACCATTGACTGACTAGTTAGGGCATCTTTGACTATTGTTGACTATGACCAAAATTTGCAAATTTGACTTTTTGGGCTCATCATTGATTGGTTACTTGGATGGTTGATTGGACTAGTCAAGGCTTTTACCTTTGACTCTTTTTGATGTTCTTGGACATTGTATCTCTTTGCTGAACATTTGATCATAATCTAATAGAGGAATAATTTTGAAATGGTTCCCCCCCTTGTGGGATTTTTCTCTGGTCTTTGACCAAACTATTGTGTCTCTATTGTTCTTGATTGTCTTCTATTGTCCATTTCATTTACTGTTCTATCTACAATTGCTTATTGTTACTAGAAGACTGAATATATTAGATAAAGTGATTACTAATTGAAGAAGAATTGTAATAAGTGATTGTGTTAATCATAGAACACTGGAAAATTAACATGGTATCAGATCATTTATTACCTAGGAACTCCGTTCAAATTGTTTCATAAGAAAAAAAACAAATGATTGCCTTTAACCAACTTGATCTGCAAATCAAACTCCTTTAGATTAATAACAACTTCAAATAAAAAATAAGCAATCCTTCATCTTAAATACCAAGAAGTTTTTAACATTTTCATACAGGAAGAAAAAAATAACACTCCAGGACATCACATTGAAATCAGCAACAACACCAGAAAATATAGAAGATATCTCAAAAGCAATTTTTCAAAAACGTAAAAAAGTGATACAAAATATGCAAAGGGAAGATGACAAAACTACCACTGACAAAAATGAAAAAGTTTCTTAACTTAAGGACAAAAAGTTGTTGGAAAAAAAGGTACAACAGCTTATCGAGAAAGAAGCGTCGAAATCTTCAAATGTAAAAATACAAGTTCATGAAAAAGGAACGAATATCGATCTAGTGAATATCACAACTCGAGAAGATGACAAGCCGGTTGAAGTAAAAACATATTTCAATGTTGCAGTTCAGACGATGAAAAATCCAAATCAGGATTTTGTAACCAACTCAAGATTATCAGTGTTTGAAGTAAATCAAAAAAATGTCACATGCATGATAAGAGAAAATCAAACCACAAGAACTCCTTATTGACATCTGAATCACAAGAGAAGGAAACTCAATTAGTCTACATATCCATATCACTTAGAACATAGACAACTATCCTATATTCTAAAGACTACAAATGTCAGTGCAATTCAATCTTGTGATAAAAATTCACATGAAGTATCTAGTAACCGCAAAATTCCACAGAAAATTAATTTAGGATAGTCAGATTCCTTCTCAGTTCGACAATTTTGTTTGTCATTCAAAGGATGCTATCATCTTGTATCATCAAAGATGACAAATCGAAGAATTCGGAAAGATGCGAATAGTTTCCACAAAAACAGAAACAAATGACACTCCTAGTCAGCAATAAGCTTTGAGGACAAAGTTTTCCTGAAGAGGAAGGCAATGTTATGAAAATAATATAAATAAATAATAATCATAATTAGTTATGAAAAGACATGTCTCTAAAGACATGACCGTTCATGAAGGGACACCTGCCTAGGTATATAAGCGGGCCCTCATTTGTAACGATTCCACCATCTCATATCTTTTGTACATTCTTATATAAATATATTTGTCCTATCATGGATATTTATATACTTTAGATCTTCTGAGTATTCTACTGCGTATATGAACCCTATTCATAACACTTAGCTCAGAAGAATCATGTGTACTGTGAATTCTCCCAGAACTTCCATTAGCCAGGGCACAAAAAACTGTCTCGAAAGCCAGAAATATATCTCAGAAATATACTATGTTTTTGTATTTGATTAACTATCTGTGTCTGTATTATTGCGACGATGCAGTTCCTCACATCAAAATTGCCCAAATGATTCTTTTACATTTCTGGAAGTGAAGTCACATTCAAGAAATTCATAAACTTTTCAAATCATATCTCTTTATTAATGTCAACCTGTTTAATGATCCAAACTGATAAATTGCATGGGCATTATCAACTCCGTAATGTTTGCTAACTTGTTTTTAGTGATTATCAGTACGTTGGACCTTTCTTAGCTCTGCAAGGACTGCCGTGATTTTATATATTTGCAGATATAAAGCTGGCCCTGGTTTCTGACATTTCAAAATAAATCACTGAAGTCTGGTACTCTGTAAAATAAAAATACTTACTGCTTCCTCACAACTCAGAAGGAGGCACACAATAGCTTTCCATTGACCAAAAGCTTCAAGTGATTGACCCATCTGCATTTTAAAAAGTTCAAATAAAAATTCATCTATATACATTTTTCTGCAGTTGAGATAATTGTTTTAAATTAAAAATACATCAGATAATGATGATTCAAGTAGGATGTTCATACCAAGAAAGCTATGAACGCAAATTGAAGCTCTCCAAGTAGCAAATCTTCCAATCCACCATATTTCTGATCAAAAAGATTTTCCAGCAGTTGTGTCTGAAAACAAAAGAAGGAATTACAAACAGGGATATCCAACTGAACGGAAAACACAGAATGCTACAATTAGAAATGCTAAAATAATCACTACAAAGAAACAAGCATTGCAGTCATCACTGATTGTATCAGATCAAAAATAGAAAGAAAAGCAGACATGGAGGTAATTGAAGATAAGGATGCATCCATAAAAACTATTAGACAGTCTCCATAGTCAAACATAGATAGCATAGATATATCAGGATCCCAAGTATAGAATGACATTGGGATGGATATAGTGTGTCTCAATGGCATCTCATTATCACAACAGTAGTAAACCATCATAGATAAATAGGCTTTATTCTTGTCTGCTATTCACCAAAAGTGGTCAATGAGACTGAAAGACACACCACAACGTGTACAGGGATGCAACAAGATGGAAAATAATTCAACACAAACTTCCACAAGTTAGATTTCCATAAAACCCAAGAAACTGATTTGAAATTTCCAAGTGTAAAAACCCAGATATATAGACAACTGATATTCTGGAAACTTAAATCACAAACGCACTGAGTTTTCTAACTTCATATGCACAGCAGAAAATAAATCAGAAGAAACACATCAAACCATAAAACACAAGATATACCAAGGAAACCCAATGTTGAATTTTGTAGCTAAGGTCGGTCTTCATAATTATTGTTTTAGCCCTTCAAAAATATGTCACAATAAATATAAGACATGTTCTTCATGTCGAATTCAAAACAGAAAAATTTTGAATTTCTAAAATTTGAATTTTGGCTCCAAATGTTAAGTCGGCCCTCCAAAAGATGAAGTCAACCTAGCCCTTCAGACACACCACTTCAGGTTCATCCATTTACTATATATACTCATTAGACTTCATCAATTGAGACTTGGCAATTCAGATCACTTCCATTCAAGCGAAGGAGAAGAGAGACAAGGGCAGATCAAAGTGAGAGCAAGTCGAGTTTCTGGGCAGAACAAATCTGGGCAGACCATCTCTGAGCAGACCGAAATTCCCAGAGGCAGCAGAAGACCAATTTCTTAGGCAGGAGGCCGAGATTTCAGGAGGCCGAATTTCTCTCCAGTTGACCAGGTTTGACCTGGACATATTTGTGGTCAGTTTGACTTTGTCTTTGACTGGAGTTTCAGACTGTATCTCTTGTTAAATTGAATGATTTCTCTAAGAAAAAGGTTGCTAGATTTTTCCCCCATATGGGTTTTCCAAGGGTAAATATTTGTGTTTCATGTTTGGCTATCTCTTTATGATCCTATTGTCATAAATGTTTCTACTGTTGATATCTTCTATATATTGCTTAATGATGAATGAGAATATGAAAAGGATTAAATCAATAGAAATAATTATCAGTTTAGAAGACCTAAATCAATAGAAGAATCAACATGGTATCAGAGCATGGGAGAAATATCAGCCTAGCCAAGTCAGCTTGCTTTGAAGGAGAAAGAATCCCCAGTCAACTAATCTCTATGTTAAGAAAAGAAGTCTGCCCTAGAATTACTCCAAGCCACCTTACATCCGAGTTTCTATTTTGAATATCCTAGACATGAGGCCTCAAAACAGGGCCGAAATTCTTAGAGGCCGAAAGGCCTTAGTATGAATCTCAAGTAGGCCGATAAGTCCTCAGAAGCTAGGTGCGGGGGGGGCCGAGAGACTCAGAATTGTCCTCGAGACGATTGATGAAGGAGGAAAACCCTCAAAGTCTGCACAAATTAGGTTGCAGATAAAGGGGACTCAAATTCTTGATAATTCAAATCCGTAATGCTTTAGAAATTATGGGCAGAAGGTGCAAATGATGATTATTGAGAAAGCCTGGAGACAGCAATTGAGGCGGAAAGCAAAGGAATTCATATTTCATCACCATGTTATACTAATCATACACAAGGGATTGATTTCAATATTTAAAAAGGGGCATCCATAAGCTTTCACTGAAGAAGAGGCCGAGTTCTTCATCATTCCTTTGAAAGATTGAAATTCTCTTAAAGGTTGTGTCATGATCAGAACTGAAGATTGTCTGCCATTGCTGCTTTTGTTTTGAGGATACCAAGCTATCTCTGTGAACAAATCCTATGGTCAGAATTTGCTACAGACTCTAAACAAAAGTCTGAACCTTGAAGAATATTCAGTCACTAAGATCTGGTCAACGGAATATAGGCCTAGTTGAAAAGTCCAAAAGGTTTTTCCTCATAGTATTATAAACTTGAAATATCAAGGACCTTGCAGTCATTAGACTAATACACTTGTATATGTCCGAGATCAAAAAACAGAAATGAAAACATCTTGGCAGCCATAAATGTGTCAATACAAAGGCAAATTCAATCTGCAAAATATGAAGTGTTCTATGACAATTATAAACATGCCTTGGTGTTGCCTTGTCTAAGACTATATTCAAGGACATAACTCTTCTGTTGATCACCATCTGAAGTTCCCACTTAAAATGTTTTTCTGATCTCATATAAAAAGGGAAAATGAGATGTGTGTTTTTGGAAAGCAAAAAAAATATGGATTCATCGTTATAAGGGCTTCTTAATGCACCTCACAGAAAAGAGGATATCCGAGACCTGGGTTTGATATCTTATAATGTGAATCCAAGAGCTGTACAATATTTTGGCATGCAATCTCAAGATATGATTTTTGGAGTAAAGAATGTCTTAATCCTGTGATTAGGCAAATGAATCTTCTGAAGTCAAGAAGTTACACTCTTATCTTGTATTAGTTCTTGAAGATATTAATAGCAGGGTCAAAATTGATTCAAGGAATCTTATTAACAACTCTGTTGCATGGGTCAGATCTAATTAAGGAATATATGATATTTATTCAATATTCAGAGCCTAGACAAAGGCTCACATTCTGGCCTGTTTAAAAGACTATCCATATGAAGTTCATACAGAGCGAGTTTTTATTGATTTCATAAGGTTGAAGTATCTTCAACGTCTGTGAAGGACTTTTTTGAAGATTGTTTGTTTCAGTTGATGAAACAAGTTCTTTTGAAAGACTTCTGAGGAATTCATTAAAACATATCTTGTTGACATCATTCTAGAAGCAGACAAAACAATTCTTGATTGACAGGTAACAACCTCATCACGCATACAGTAGCATGGGACCACATGACACATTCTTATCCTACTATGGTTTGGATGATCTGTCCCATCAGCATTCACACATGACAAATCTGATGACCTGACGAGTATGTATTGAAGTGCTCGTTTACTGTGGGAAAATGTTGCAAAGTCACTACTTCTCAATCATGAAGACACAATAGCATGCACATTGCATTTCAAGAGGGGTACTTCTGAGTATGTGTTGTATTTGAAGGAGCGGAGATTTAAAGCTCTGGAATTCTAATACCATATATCGTACTACTGCGAAAATACCTGAGCAAGGGTTTTTGTCAAGAATGCAGCAGATGCCATGCATTGTACTGATCATGATTATATTGGCTAAGATATGTTACTGACATCAGAATGTCATTAGCTGTTTAGTATATGACAGAGTCTTGATCAATATGACTTAGAAGGAGCTGAAAAGAAGAGTCATAACTCTTATGAGACTTTGGAAGATCAGATAATCCTAGGGTTTGTAAACCCTAGGTAATCTTGAAATATATGATTAAGAATGATATAGGGTTTGTGGACAAAACTATAGACACAAAGTATTGAAAGATGATGATTCCATGGGATGAAGAAACCCTAACTCATGCAAAAAAGGAAAAGCAAGCTCATGCATTAATGGCTGGGGAAGATGAAGAATTTGTAGATAAATTTCATGATTTCTGCAAGAAGATAAGGATCAAGAGGAAGCTGACAAAATCCTCAAAAATAAGTACTATGTATCTCTCTTCCTTGATTATTATTATTTTACTATATTAGTTAGCCTCTTGTCTTCATTCCTTTTGTTGTGTTATAATCATTCTTCCACAGCTTCCTAGTGATGTTTGCACATACATTGTGAAGGCTGCCAAGACTCTGGCAGCAGATGGAAGCGCCAGGAAGAACAAAGAAAAGTAAGAGCATTCTACCAGGACAGAGCACAAACTCAGCTTTGGTGATTTGTGCTCAAGAGGGAGAAATGGATCAAGACGTCTAGAATCATGCCAGATTACCAAAAGAGCTTCCAGTTCAAAAGGAACAAACAAGCTAGCAAGCTTGAAGGATGTCATGATGAAGGAAAGTGTGTTGAAGACCTAAAGAGAAGTCTGTGGTGACTTCCAAGTGAATCTACAAGATCTAGCATGCAAAAGATGGCATCATAAAGACTCATGGCAAGAGGAAGAATACCATGCTCTAGTTGCCAGGAACACTTCTATTACAATCATTATCACTATGGTTTCTGCTGAAGGTTGCATCAGATGGATGTAAAGACTATTTTTGCATGATAAAGAAATTGAAGAAGCGTACATAGACCCACCTCAAGATTTTGAGGGACATGAAGGAGTCTCTTGCTTGTAAACAAAAGAAGGATTTATGGATTAATGGATCAAGGTTGATCTTACCATCATATGACTTGTTCCTAACAAGGGAAAAAGACTCACGCGATAGAGAGAGCAATTAAGCCCTGCTTCAACTTCAAAGGGAGTTGATTTCTCAATACGAGATGGACCTAAATTTGATATATTACCTCCTTGGTCAAAAGAAGCATACCATTGAGATCCCTCATACTATTGGGACGATCCACTATCATTAAGATTGTCAAACTAGATAGCTAATATGCCACAATAACTAGAAAGTTGCAGTGACAGAGGGAGCAACCAGGATTGCCGCAGCAGGATCTGTTTCAGAGTAGCACCCAATTAGGGTGACCAAAAAGCAGTGATGATGATGGGTCCATCACAGGAAGCCTGTCAGTTTATGGTTGAGCCAAGATATGCATCACATCATGTGTTGAAGCACCTACACGGTACAATTGGACATAGATTGAAGAAATGAAGTAACACTACAAAGATACACAGATTTAAATCGGGCTATTAGTCCAAGAGCCAAAAAGAGTACATCAAGGTGTTGCTTCGTTATGAATTATTGGATGAGCAAGAAGCAGGCATCTATTGCTCTCAGCACTGCAGAGGCCAAGTATATTGCAACGTGGTTGGCAAGTTGTGAAGCAATATGGCTTCAAAAGCTACTTGCAGGATCATTTGATCAAGTTTAGGTGACAACCATGATAACAGGTCGAAGCACAGCGAGATCTAGTACCGAGACATGGTACAGAAGGGAGCAATGTGGCTCCAACACTATTCTACAATCAAGCAGATCATTGACAAAGCCTATATCCTAGGATGAAGTCTGTATGCTTCAATGACAAGCTTGGGGTGATTAAATATGCCTCTCATCAAGAGGTAGAGTTGATGTGACAGCATTAGGGGCAGTCGTTCTCCCTAGGTCAAGTATGTTGACCAGGATTAGGGAGAATGGTCCAGCACAAGATAGTCATTCTTCCTAGGTCAAGTATGTTGACCAAGATTAGGAAGAAGGTCCTAAAGGACCAAAATTACTCAACCAAAGAGTTGAGTGGGTGCCTTTCAACATCAAGCTCAGATTTAGTCTCTATATAGGTTGAGTGAGCCCATTTAGTATCATGGACTAGAATTACTCATGCAAAGTGAGGCCTTTGGATTTGGGACAAGAATTACTCAAATGGATTGAGTATGACCATAGGTTTTCACCATGGGTCAAAGAGACTAACCAGGATGATAGTGAAACCAGACATGTTTGATTGTTTGTATACCATGGGTTAGACTCGTCAACCAGAATTATGGTGACTAGTTGATGCTAATGATGTACCATGGGTTAGAGATGCTAACTAGAATTATGGTACCTAGTTGATGTTAGAAAATCGAAAAGGCAGAAAGATTTTCTTATACTTGATAATTACTTGTGATGTTTTTGATTTGTTATTATGATTCTTTATATCTTATTTTTAGTTCATCAAGCAATTACCAAAGCAATAGCACATAAAACAATGGACAACAAATGTAGGCACTATGCAAAGGCAAAACCCCCCTCGAGGGGAAAACCTAGTCAAAATTCTCTTCCTTTCAATTGTATTTTTTGGGAATCTTCACCCTAGACAAACACCAAACCTTCCCTCCACACCAAGTCAGCCTCCTAGATCTTTGACCTCTCTTCCAGGCTCCAGCAACTTCGACTATGTAGCAGCTTCCAGCATCATGCAGCTTTTGGCATCAACGAAACTTGGAAGACTTCAATCTCCCAAACTAGGGCACGAAACAAGGAGAGAGAGGCACCAAAATTTCGTTTTTTCTCTTCTCCTTAAACTCCACCCAACTTGCACTTCCTTTGGCCTACTTAGACACACTACGCACTTCTCCAGCTTCCTTAGAGATATCAAACTTGCGTGAGATGAGATGCTCCAAATGAATTCGACTTGACTCTATTGACTCAGAATCAATCCTAGAAGTCCTCAATGGGGACTTTGACCTAAAACATGGTGACCCAAGCATGAAACCCATGCTTTAATAAGTCACAATAATAATAATAGTTTTATTTGTTCTTTTGGACAAGTACATCACATAATGACTCAAATACATTAAATGAAGATCGAACCTGGTTACATTTTCCAACACTCCTTTTTAACTAGGGAGGCATTCATCATATACAAGTACAAGGAATATCTCAACTATATGAACCATGAAGAACTTTAGGCACCA
Organism: Pinus taeda; assembly: GCA_000404065.3. Classification (NCBI taxonomy): domain Eukaryota; kingdom Viridiplantae; phylum Streptophyta; class Pinopsida; order Pinales; family Pinaceae; genus Pinus; species Pinus taeda. The sequence goes on along the minus strand of APFE031395784.1, from coordinate 159,006 downwards.
AAATGCCATGGACTAGATTCCTGACCACAACAATCTATCCATTGTGGTCTCTCAACAATTTAGAGACCGCAATGCCACTTGTTGACCCTTCTACCTACACTTACCTACAAGTTAGTGAGAAAAGCCTTCAACCCCACAAGGAGTGGTTGGTGGCAAGGAACTTAGAGAAGGGGTTGTCACACTAATCCCTACTCTCTTTGTTTGAGCTATCTCCTAAGTTAGCTAAAGGGGTGGTCCCTAATGAAAAGTCAAGTTAAAAGACGTGAGTTTCTAGGAGAGTGTTATAGTGAAAATGGATAACTTTTAAGGATTTATGAGCAAATATGAAGTGAGCAACTTCAAATAACAACGCCAATCATTAATATGACAAAAACCATAAAACCAGTGCCTTATAAGGAATTTGCTCAACAATTTAAAGATATATTTTCTCAAAGTAAAATGCAATCCTCTCAAAAGAGAAAGCATAGTAACCCTAAAATGTAAACAAAAATTGTTAGCACAAGATATGTAAGATACAAAATGTTTTTGAAATAATACTCTTTATAAATCATAACATGTGAAACATATCTTGCCAAAACCCAAAAATTAGTAATTAACTTGGAAATGTAAAAGAAAGGTAGTGCTAAACCAAGACATCAATATGCAATTAGACTTGAAGCATGAAAAGAAAGCACTTGTTTGAACGGATTCAATCCTGAGACCTCACCCTCGCCCAAAGATATGGATCTCACAGTGAGGAGTCAATAGAGGAGTAAAAGATCCCTAAGATGGCTACTTCAACCAACTTATGTTGGAGGTAAAATTTTAATAAGGCTTGGGGCCTTCCTATACTAAAATGCCTAGATGAAATGCAAATTGTGTTAATTCCCCAAATTAAAATAATGCTACATGCAAATGCTTCAAAAAGATTGATTTGCAATGCTTGAAAATGAAATAGTGTTCAACATAAATTACAATTATAACTTCAATTGGAAGAATAAAATTAACTTACAAGTGTTGCATGTGTCTCATCAATGAATTAAAATGATACAAGTAATTTGCTTGAAAGTAAAATTTGTTTCAAATAGACAATGACAATAAATTGCTCCAATATTCAAGATAACAATGTAGCATAAAAATGAAGCATGTATTCAAGTGCTCATGAAACAATTTACCAAGGTAAATTGTAACGAATCAAAGTTTGTTCAGAATATAAAATGCTTGCATCTAAAGGATGAATTGCCCAAAGTAAAGTGTAAGCTTGTAGCTCCAAGCAACAATAAGATAGAAAATGCAAAGCTCAAATGAAATTGTAACAAACTTTAACTTAAATTCCCAATTAAAGCATCATGTAAGTGAATGAAGTGTGAAAGTTTAAACCATGCAAATGTCAATCCACCCAAAAGAAGCCTCCCTCTAAATAGCAAGATAGGATACAATTGGAGAAATCCCAAGCTCCCACAAGCAAAATAGATCTTTTATTAATATTACAATGAGAAGAGGGCCCTTCAAAATCCTCAACTAAACTTCAAGGAGAGTCCTCACAATAATTGTTTGAAACTTGGACACTAGACCTCCTTTTTTGAGAAAGTAGTGACAAGATCTCACAGAACTAATGCAAGGGAAACAAGGTGTGAGTTTCCTCCAAATGCCCACGACTTAGAGAGGAAAATGGGCAGCCCTCTAGTGAACTTGACTTTGGCCAAACTAAGCCTCAAAAGTGCTCATGGCATCCTTGGAAATCGTAACCCCAACACTTGCCAAAAGTCCTGCAAACACTTGTTAGATGTTGCGGGAAGTCGCTCTTCAAAATCTGCCACACAAGAGTTAGCAAACAATCCAAACAACGACTGCAAAATAAGTTAAGTATTAGTGAAAAATCAACAAGATAAAATGTATATGTACAATTATAATTTACAAAAAGCTAAACTAAAGAGTAAGAATAAACTCTCGTCTTTGCTTAACCATCTTCAAGCTCTTAGATATCAAATGAAAGAAATGAAGTACAATGTTTTTAAAAAAAAGATTTAAATTTAGAAGTGCTCCGCTTGTGTACAAACTATGTGCCAAAACCCCTGCAAAACCACTTTGTAAAATAAGACTATGAAGGCTCAAAAAACAAATGAGAGCTCTTTTTAAAATGTATCAAGAGTGGATTGGTCTCTCCAAAGACTTCCCCTCACGCTTGATTATGTGATCCCAACAAAATGTTCCCTCTACAAAACTTCAATCAAGAATTAGTTCCATATAGATTTAACAATAAACAATAATAAGAACCTCTAGAGATTTATTTAAAACCAACTAAAGCATTTTATACCTAGAGCATACTTCTAAATCAAATGTCAATGCAAGATACCCCTACATTAGCAAATCTACAAGAGCATATGAAAACAAATTAGATCAAAGCATAAGTAAAAGAAATTATACCAATGATCAACAATTCATCACACTCGAAAAGGAGGAACATCTCATGAATGAAACCCCAAAGTCTTTATTGACATTTTTGAAAGTGTACAAGGCAACAACACTTTCGCAAGCACAATAGCTAGTAACAATATGATACAAATGAGAGCTCAAGGCTCTATTATATACAACTATGGGAGTCAATCCCAATGTAGAAGTGATTAAACAAGTGGCATGAGGTGACAATCCCAAAGAGAAATTCGAATTTGTTGAATGGAGCTCCAATGCCAAGTGTAAAAATCGAATTCTAAAAAGTGGACATCATTTTCTTCTTCTCTTATGTGCTAAATTCGAATTTTATGATCGAATGACAAGTGTATGTGGGTGGTAACCCATGTGGGGACAATTTCCCACAAAAATATCTACCAAATATTCTCCCAAATCCTCTCAAATGTGCATTAACCTCACCAATTTGAATTTCCAAGTAAGTAGTTTTCTCATTTAATGCCCGAAATTTGATTTTATTTGGGCACATGTCCTTTCCTTGATTTTAGGAGTCCACATCACCTTAGGACTTCACTTTAACTCGCCCATAATTTTCCACCTCATTTCCACAACATTTAGCATGTGTGGTAATTATTTTCCTCCATTTATTTAATTTCTGGCTTAATTAATTGCCAGATTTCCCACTAAACCTACGAAAAGTGGGTTTTGAGGGTTCAAAACACATTTTTAACCTGTCAAAAAGTGTCACTGTAGAAAGTTGAGGGTGAGAGGTGCAAATTTCATCATTCACACCCCATACAACTTCTCTACACATCACTTATTACATTACAAATAGAAATTCTATTGCAATTTCTGCAGTGCGAAAAATCTAAAAAATTAAAAAATGACTACCTAGACCTAACAAAATTCCACAAAATTTTTTGTGTGATCTAGTATGGTAATATACCTCGACTCTAGACACTAAGAGATATCAAAGGCTCAACCTTCAAACCATCACCCCAACTTTGGGGTAAAAAGTGAGTGAAAAAACCCAGAAAATTATCCGCTCTAAAAAAGAGGGGATAATTAACCAGATAAGAAAAACACTCCAAGGTGTACTTATTTGTTGATCGATTCCCGACATCCTAGGCCTGTTACATACTCAAAACTCATCATTACTAGTATCACTTATTACAATTCCCCGCAGGGTGTGGAATCTGAGTACAAGAAAGATGATGAGAAAATAGAAGTAGAGTTTAAAAACTTTGTTGAATGATCATATCTACTGGTACAAGTGTCTATTGGTACATCCTTAGGCATGAAGTCTTCATATAATCATCAGGTGCCACTCCAGTGGTCAACATTTGGCACTATATGGGGATGCATGCTAGATATGAAGTGATAGTGTGCAAGAACCTGGAATCTGCATCCATCGACAAAAGACATATATCAGCAGTATCCATTCTAAATATCATCAAATGAAATCAAGTATAGAAATGAAGAAATGAAAATTTATTCTAAGAGCATAAATGACAATTTATTCACGAAATAAAACTAATTAAACAAAAATGACAAGGGATAAGGTTAGAAATATGATACAAAAAGATGCCCCATAGCATCAAATGTCCTCAATGAAGTTCATGCTGAGAACCTACTTACTTTCAGGCAAATCCATACGCTGCTTTTCAGATGTGCCTTGTCCAATTCTGAATATTTGAGGACATTGATCAATCCCAACACTGTGTTGTACATGGCCATTAGATTTACCAAATCCTTTATGTTTTTTTCTTTTTTTCTTAATAGATTGTGATGTTGATGTTGAAGTGATCAAAGTAGACCTTTTTGCCCGATCTTGAAGATGCTCTGATGGAAAATTCAATGTATCCAAGACTTCTTTGATCTTCCTTTGTCCATTTTGCTTCTGCTCTGACATCGGTGATGGATCAACCTCATAAGTATAAACTTGATTCCTCTCAGTTTCCTTGCTATCCAAATCTCCATCAATTAACCATTTTTCAATGGAGTAAATGACCTCCTCATAATGAGATGAAGATTGCTTTCAGTGAATCGGGAGGCTTATGATTTGTTTCTTTGTTCTTTTCCCATCCGTCATCTGTCCTAAGCTAGAATTTTTGTACCAGTAATCTTTCCATTTCCTCCAACCTATTCTGAAAAGTGATCTGGTTAGCCTTCATAACACTTATTTCCTTGGCATGATTTGTTTTCATGTTGTTGATTAATTGTACTTGTTTTTCTTCCATGGAGAGCAACCTATTTTGAAAAGTGGCCATTTGATTAGAATAATTGACTTCCATGGCTTTTATTGCTTGTGCATAATTTTCCTCCATGGTCTTAATGGGTTGAGCTTGGTTGAGATGCATATCCTTAATCATTCGAGTCAACCCCTTGATGAGATCCTTATCATTCTCATTTGCTTGAGTTTTGATCTTTCTTTCATCTCCATATTTTTCTTCAAAGGCATCAATCAATGATTCTAAAGAATCGAAACTGTTAGCAAGTTAAGTCTATGAACCAATCCATATCATTGCCATCTAATGAAAAGATGAAAAGTCTCATTTCAACATCCTCATGGTTAATATCATGGCACCATTTGCTCATACAAAGGTGGAAATTTCTAAGGTGAGTTTCAGTACTGATGGCATTGTTACCTAGAAAACTAGGCAACTCTTCAACAGCTCAATGGCTTCATCCGGAATAAAATTCGAATAGCCTAAAATGTTAGTAAAATGACAAGGGGTGAACAAATCATTGATGATGTCATGCTCACTTGACCCTGAAAGAGCAAATGGATACCAGAGAGAAACTCTTGTCCAAGATTAGCAAGAAATCTTCAAGAAGCAAAGCTTCAAGAAGAAATCCTTGCAAAAAATGAAATAAGTGGAGTCGCCACTTGAACAAGAATCTAACTCTAAAATCCAACATGCAAAAACCAAAAGTTAGTCGTATTTCCCAGGTACAAGAAGACTTGTCCCCGGCAACGGCGCCAAAGACGTTGACCCTGCAGCCTACACCTACCTACAAGCTAGTGAGAAAAGCCTTCAACCCCACAAGGTGTGGTTGGTGGCAGGGAACTAAGAGAAGGGGTTGTCAAACTAATCTTGACTCTCTCTGTTTGAGCTATCTCCTAGGTTAGCTAAGGGGGGCGGTCCCTAATGAAAAGTTAAATTAAAAAGATGTGAGTTTCTAGGAGAATTGTTAGAGTTAAATAGATTATTTCTTTAAAATTTATAAGAAAAATTGATATGAGCAATAACCATAAATACATAAGATAAGCATGAAATACATAAACAACCAGTGCCTTCAAAGTATTTCTCTTTAAGAAATGAAATTGTATTTTCTTAGAATGAAGTGAAAAGCTTTCAAATGGAAAGCCAAAATAATCTTGAAAATTGAAACAATAAATTGTTAGCACAAGATATTATAAATGCTTTCAAGATGAATAAATCTACAAATCAAAGCATGGCAATTATCTTGCTCAAAAAGATACAAAAATAACTCAAATGTTAGACCAAGATGACAACATGCAATTAAGTTTGCAACCCAAAATGATAGTACTTGAAAGTGAAATCAACCATTTATGACAATAATTAAACCACAAGATGAGTCAATTCACAAGTACAAAAAAAAATAAACTTGTTGCAAAATTAAAAGGAATTACAATGCTTGCATCCAAAGTGCCTTTTGAAATAAGAGTTGCATGTGAGACTTTAAACCATCAAGATAACAAGAAATTTAAGAACTTTGCAAACAAAGCAAATATGATGGAATGAGTTCTTGGATTATTTTATTAATTAGTGCTAAGCAAAGTTACAATTGAACTCTAGTCCTCAGACCTCATCCTCGCCCAAATGTTTGGATCTCACAATGAGTCAATAGAGGTAGAAGGACCCTAAAAGTCTATTCAACCAACTTAAGTTTGAGGTAAGTTTTAATGAGGCTTGAGGCCTTCCTGTACTAAAATGCCTAGATGAAGCGCAAATTGTATTAATTCCCCAAATTAAACTAATGCAAATGCAAATGCTTCAAAGAGAAATAGTTTGCAAAACTTGAGAGCGTACGCATGAGGGAATTTAAACACAAGATTAGTAAAAATTTGCATGTGAAGTGAAATGTATTGATTTTAAGCACACACTATGAAAATTAAAAGCTAGAAAGCTAAGAAAAAACTAAAAGCAAGGTTAGACCACCCACAAGAATCCCTCTAATTGACAAAGGGGGATGCCATGGGAAAAATCCCAAGCTCCCTCCAACAAAATAAATTATCCTTTATTAGCAAGCGCTTAAATGGGGTAAAAATGCCTCTAAGAGGGCAACCCACAATACAAGAGAGACCTTTACAAAGATGAGACACTAACAAAGCTAAACTCTCCCCAAAAAATATAACAACAACAAACTTGAAGATGGAAAAAACTCTACAAATACAAGTGAGATGAGTTCATTTGCTCATCATCACTTTGGATTGGATCTCTTCTCTCTCTTGAGAATTTCGCACTTTTTCTTGGAGGATGAATTGGAGCTTTATGTATGAATTTTGATGTTTGGATTTAGTTTATCTTATCTTGGAGCTTCTCTATTGTCAAAATGTGGATGGTTGGATACGTTCTATTACATGTAAGTACATGCTTTTAATGTTATTCTTGTTTTACTTTGTCATATACATTAGATTGGGATTTTCGCTATTTTTAGGGCTAATTGTTGCATGCATTCATTGCTTAAATTGTGGAATTATGTCTCTATATAGCATCTCTCAATGTATGGCCTTTGTAATTTGAATGAAATCTCCTAGGGATAATTCTATCAACGAATTCATCTTGATAAGCCATCACCTTTTGCAAGTCAAAGTATAAAAGTTGTAAGGTTGCTTCCCTTTGCCCTAGAAGGCTAGCAGGGAAGTCTTAAGGCCTCCTTGACTAAGAAACCAGATCCTCGTTCATATTTATCATAGACATCATTCTCCCAAGACTAAGCCACTGATCTACCAAGAGGTAGTCACCCAAAATCAAATCTTTTTCACCTTTTCCTAGGTCTAGCCAAGTTGGGTCACCTAGGGCATCATTTTACTGAAACAATAGCCCTTCAAAAAGTTTGATCTCCTAACCCCCCCTGTGTCGGTGTGTCTTCAAGGCCTCCTACAATTTTGAAGCCATTCCAACGTGGAGTTGTGAGAAAAGCCAAGCCCTAGCTCCGAGATCAAACTTTGCCCTAGTATCCCCAAGGTTAGTGCCTCATAGGATCAATCCAACACCCTTAAGTGAAAATCCTTTCTTTGATCCTTTCTCCCTTCCTGTCTGGGTTAAGAATATCATTGGTTGCTAAATCCTTGCCTCCTCACCTAGGCTAGGTCCACTTGGTCCCGTGTGGTCCCATTCCTTTGAAAAAATAATTCTTCAAGAACCATCTGGGATACCAATTTCAATAAGGAATCTAGGGATTGGGAAACTCTTTCATAAGTCATATCCCATAAACCTAACCCTCAAATCCCCACATCCTTCTCCTATAAGACATTGCACCTTGCTTAAGAAGCAAGCAAGCTCCATTCTTCAACCTCTTCTGGAAAGGGATTATTTGGGTCACTTTATATCTGCTTGTTGATTTATCCTTCATTTGTGACTCCATATATACCAAGTCTCCTCCCATCGGTGAAAGTCCATAAATAGTAGGGAGCCTTAGCTGAGGTGACAATGGGCTGAGTCTCCACTTGTTGCCCTTCCTCTAGCGTTTGACCCTTTAGGGATCCCCATTAGGTCCCTTGCTAGTTTGAGCGGTAACATTTTGGCATCATTGTCGGAGACACGAAACGTGTGTTTTGTTCCCCATACGACATATTGACATAACATTATTGGTGACTCCATTGGAAGAACAAGACCCTAGTTCTTCATTGAACTTTAGGGTCAATGCTTGTAGAGTGAAGCAAGCATTTTTCTAGGCATCTTTAAATTCACCCTAGCTACTCCTACATATTTTTCATTCATATCTCAAATAGGTTGTCTTGCTTTGATAAATTTCCCACTTTGGACATTGCTAGCATCCCTGGGCACCCTAATCATGTCGCAAGAAGTATGGTACGTGGGGTGCCCGTGTTTGATGGTGATCCACTGTCCGCAATTGACCATGTAGAAAGATTCAATGCACATACTTCAAAGGAGAAAGTGGTTCACCAAGATGTCCTTATGTTATTGTTCATGGGTTCTCTCAATGGTCATAACTCATGGCTGCATGATCATGAACCCAAGAGCATCTCATCTATTGAGGAGTTTGTTGATGGATTTCTTTGTCACCTTCAAGTATACCCTGCATTAAGCATCCAAGAGGAAGCCCTCATCGAGCATCATCAAGACATTGAGAATCTAAGTAATGAGCAGGAAGGCAAGTCATCGTTGGGTCCACATGGTGAGAAGGATGATTTTGAGAACGCACATGTTGGGAAGAATGAGTCTATGGAAGGTGAAGTTGAGACTAACCTTACTTTTCTCAAGAATATTACTTCAAATGTTTCTCCCTTTGAGAACCTTGAGGAAGTTGACCCCATTAACCCCTTGAAAGATGACATTGAAGATTACTACCACATTGAAAGGGAGAAATGGGAAATTGTTGGTCCTCAACTTGATTGTGCTCCCATTTACGACACCGACAAGGACGATGATATTGAGATTGGTCTTCCCTTCCCCTCAGCCACTACTTATGATGACATACCCATTGATACCCTTGGGAGGAAGAATCTTCATTTTCCTTTGCATAAAGAGGGGCAGTTGGAAGCGATAAATTTTCCTTTTAGGAGAGCCCCAATCTTCGATACTAAGGAAACTAATAAGGTTCCCACTTCTCATGAGTATGATTCTATGTTCAAATCACTTGAACCTTTAGATTATGATATTGGGAAGGCAAAACCCATTGAATACAATACTTATTTCTCCCTTCTTCTTATTTGTCATCATCTTGAGTCTTCATCAAGTGATTCCCTCCACCCTGGTCATATGATCAACTGTAAGCCCTTCCCCCCTCCCGAGTATAGTGTCAAGAAAAAGCCCTTCATTGATTATACTTTTCCTCCTTGCATGTACCCTCAAGGTTTTGATCACTCCATAGGCTCCCCTCTCCTGTGTAATCATCATGTGCAACCTACTTGTGTTTCTCCATCTTGTCGGCCTCCCTTTCCTACCAATCATAGCCCAATAAAGGCCATAAGTCGCAATGTGAATAATAAGGGCAATGATGGAAGTGATATGCCAGTGGCTCCCATCCATCAAAAGTTTATGAGCTTGGTTGTTGACATCTCTATAATTTGGTTTCAAGAGAAGATCCCATGAACTAGATTACATCCTTTTCTTACCTATTCTCACATAATCATCCATGTGTGGGAATCATATTTTCCCACCCCCCACCCACAGCATCCTTCATGTGTTTGGGTTTGCATTCGCTTTGGAATTCGTTGCACAAGAAATCATATAAGCAGGCATATTTATATTGACTTGATGATATGTTGGTTGCACTAAGTTTTTTATTACACTTAATAATTGCTTCGTCATATGCGTGTTAGGGTAGGATGCATTGCATGTTGATTTTGCATTAGAACTAACATCACGTGATATTTCTCATGGTAGATTAGATGCATCTAAATTAAAATTTGCATATTTTATTTTTTTTGCTGATTTTACGACCTAACATTTAGCATGTGTGATCATGAGACGTCGCAAAAGCATGCTCCCCCGTGTTTTTCATCTATTATATGTGTAGGTGACAGGTCTCCGAAAACCAAGATATTGTTGGAGTTCTCGTCACCTCTCATTCGAGTAGCTTTATCCAATTGTTCGAGAGATCACATCCCAATTGGAGCCAAATGTTACCCACCATTTTGTGTGTGATATCCCTAGGAGAATTTTTTTCTCCAAGATGGTCCTCAGCCAACAGCCCCTTGCAGCCACCAGCGAGCTCACTGTGCCATTTCTCCGCCACCTGAGCCAGCCATGTGGTCCCTCACCCATCTGCATGTTGAAGTTTCTAAGTTTACCTAGTTTAGAAACCCTTTATGCACTTTTTTTTATTTATTCCTACCTACTTGTTATTTTTCTTTAACAAACAAAGTAAATACTGAAAATAAACACCAGTGCATGCTCAACATATTACAGATCAGCAACTAAAAGAAACAAGAACAAACACACCACATGACACCATTACTTTTTGGACCAATGTCCCCGGAAAAACCCAATGCAGGAACACTGGTGCAGCTATCTGAGCGTTTTCTTATTAAGCAATATTAGAGTATAATCTGGGTGCCGAAACCGGCCTACCCAACAGAAAATTTCCTTAGCAACTATACCTCATAGTTTGAGAGAAATCTCCTGGCTGAAACCCTGGAAAATCCTTCCGGCAGCTCTTCAGCACAAAATTGCTCCTGCAACCCCAGCGTCTGCCCAATTTAGACCGCGTCAGCCCCTCTCTATCTCACGTTGGCCCTACGTCAGCCTTTCTAGGCCTATGTCAGCCCCAGGAGGCCCTGCGTTAGCCTGGGAGCATCTGCGTTAGCTGCGCTGGCCCCTCTAGTGCTTTGTGTAGCACTTGGCTGCCTCTGCGTGGCTCTGCGTCACCCTCCTTGGCTGCTGCACTGCTCTCCCGGCATAATCTCTGCCTTATCTATTTCTCTGTACTCAATGCCCCTCAGCTGCTCTCCCGATCACTGATTCTATCTCTCTTAGCAAACCCCACTCTAGAGAATAGAATGACTGATCATCTGGTGTGCTCTCCAAGTGACCCTCAAGCCTCCTCTTATACTTTTCCTGTTGACATCTCAACGGCCGAGATTAAGTCCCTAATCAACAGCTAAGATTAGATCTGGCTTGATCCATGACTTTTGCACTATTCTAACACAGATTCATATTAATACACATTAATATTTTATTTTCCCTAAGTTTAGACTTAAGGACTCCAATATTAATTATTTTAATATCTCCTGATCTATTTAGAATCTGCCCAAACCCTTTCTGGGTATTGGAGATCTCACGCGCCCCAACCTCTCCACCAAATTTCGTGGCTAGAGCACATCAGATGCTACCCCAAACCAACACTCCCTCTTAGCGAGGACTGTGCTCTAGCAATACTCCTCACTGCGTATTACTCTGATCATCCGGCATCGGTACTTGTGCTGATATTAGGCCTTCCTGCCCAACATCCTCTGCACTGCTGCCTCTTGTACTGTTGCCCATGGTTCTGCCACTGCCATTGCTGCATCTGTACAACAGCTCCCTCTGCATCTGTGTTGCTGCTGGTCCGTTCTCCCAGCACTGCATCCGCACTACACCTCCTCTCATCAAGTTGCATCGTGTTGCCCACTGCTGCACTGCAGCTCAGTTACTGAGAAGTAAGTAACTGATCTCCCAGCTGACCTCCCTGTTGGGCTAGCAACACCCTCTGATGCTGAAGCTCCCTCTACGCTGACAAGTGCTCCCTCTCTGACCTCTCCGCTATTGGAACAACTGCTTGCATCTCGCACCGTTGCACACCTCTCTGAGCCATCCTGCACTGGTGCAACACTCCTGTGCCTCTCGCACTGTTGCAACTTGCTAGCTCTGCGTTGTCTCGAGACTCCTACATTGTAGCTCTCTCTGCCGCTCCATTCGCATCCGTCTCTACCCACTCAGCCAGTCCTGCTACTGCTCGTCGGGGCTTCCGTAGCAAGGTCTAATCCAAGAGGCTGGGTACCTCAAGGATCCTGCCCCTCATCGCTTGTAGTCCGCCTAACTACAACTCGATGTCTCCCCACTTCCGCTCAACTGGTGCGTGTGCACTCGTGGCACAATCATCATCTGTCAAAACTTCCTTCTTTGCCTGTGTTGGTGCTACCTTAGTCTCAGAAGAGTCTCCCTTACTCTTCTTCCTTGGGCACTACATCACATAATGACCCATCTCCCCATAGTGGAAGCACTTGATCTTGGAGAGATCTTTCTTCTTCCGCTTCTCTTGCTTTACCTCAGATGTTAGGGCCACATCTTCCTCCTCCTGCTGAACTTTGATCCCTTCGCTGCTCCTACCTATCTTTGACTGCCATTTGATCTCTTCCTGGCGAAGAGCTGACCACATCTCGTCCCAAGGTAGGAAAGCTCCTCTGCCCAGGATACTCTGGACAAACACTTCCCAATCTTCTGAAACAACATTCAGGGTTGTCCTCGCCATAAGCTCATGATCTGATGTCACTCCTATAGCAGTCAACTAGTCTCGGATCTCATTTAGTCCTCCGAGGAAGGTGTCAATCGATTGACCCTTCTTCATCCTATACGACCTCATCTGGTTCTCGAGCAACATTCTTCTCTACACAGAAGTATGCTAGTACAGGTTCTTGAGAGCCTCCCACATCTTAACTACTGTTTCCTTCTCGGCTATATGTCGTACCACATGATCCTTGACCCCGTCAAGGATAATGCACTTGGCCCTCGCCATTGCCTCTTCGTACTTGTCGTTATCATTGGGGTTGACTGGGATAGCTATAACCTTCAAGGAGAACTTCTTGACACAATTCCTGTCAAGCACTGATAAGATTCTGGCCTTCCAGGCTGCGAAGTTCAATGCTCTGTCTGGTCTATCCTGGTCTCTTACCCCGTGTAGTGCCATGACGCTCCTCTACCTCCCTCCTGGAAGTTCTCGGTTCGACTCCTCTAAGTCTCTACTTCCTATCTAGAAGTTCTCTTTTGGACTCCCTCTGAGTCCTAATTCCCCTCTTGGAAATCCTTCTGCCACTTGTTGAGATGTCCCCAACTCTGATCGTCTTGTGCAACTTCACTGCTGAACCGAGTTCCTCTGACCCTGCTATGTCAAGTACTGTTCTGACTACAGTACCTCACCAACTCCACTCTGCAATATTTCTGCAGCCTTTTCGACTCCAGCAACTGCCTCTCTGTGAACTGTGTCAGCCCCTCTCTGCCTCACGTTGGCTCTGCATCACCCTGAATGGGTCTGCATCAGCGTTGGGATGTCCTGCATTAGCCCTCTGACCCTTTGTGTCAGCAACACTGGCCTCTCTGAGGCTTTGCGCAGTTCCCAACTTCTTCTGTGTGGCTCTGGCTAGCTTTGTGTCATACTTCCTTGGCTTCTGCGTTGCTAGAAACAGCTTTTGTCACCTTGGGACAATTGTTTTCTGCTGCTATTGCTCTGCTTGGGTAGTGTCTTTTAGTCCTCTTGTGATCTGCAATCACGCTCTAATACCATGTTGAAGTTTCTAAGTTTACTTAGTTTAGAAACCCTTCATGCACTTTTTCTGATTTATTCCTACCTACTTGTTATTTTTCTTTAACAAGTTATTTACAAAGCAAATACTGAAAATAAACACCAGTGCACACTCAACATATTACAGATCAGCGACTAAAAGAAACAAGAACAAACACACCACATGACACCATTATTTTTGGACAAATGCCCCCGGAAAAACCCAATGTAGGAAAATTAGTTCAACTATCTGAGGGTTTTCTTATTAAGCAATATCATAGTACAATCTGGGTGCCAAAACTAGCCTACCCAACAGAGAATTTCCTTAGCAGCTATAACTCACAGTTTGAGAGAAATCTCCTGACTGAAACCCAGGAAAATCCTTTCGGCAGCTCTTCAGCACAAAACTGCTCCTGCAACCTTAGCATCTGCCCAATCTGGACTACGTCAACCCCTCTCTATCTCACGTTGGCCCTGCGTTAGCCTTTCTAGGCCTGTGTTAGCCCCAGGAGTCTCTGTATCATCTCTAGGAGCCTCTACATCAGCTATGCTGGCCCCTCTGGTGCTCTACGCAGCACTTGGTTGCCTCTGCATGGCCTTGCGTGAGCCCTTGCTGGCTCTACGTCACCCTCTTTGGTTGTTGCGCTGCTCTCCTGGCATAATCTTTGCCTTCTCTATTTCTCTATACTCAATGCCCCTCAATTGCTCTCCCGATCACTGATTCTATCTCTCTTAGCAAACCCCGCTCTAGAGAATAGAATGATTGATCATCTGGTATGCTCTCCAAATGACCCTCAAAGCTCCTCTTATACTTTCCCTGTTGACATCTCAACGGCCGAGATTAAGTCCCTAATCAATGGCTAAGATTAGATCTGGCTTGATCCATGTCTTTTGGACCATTCTAACACATATTCATATTAATACACATTAATATTTTATTTTCCCTAAGTTTAGACTTAGGGACTCCATTAAAAATATTAATTATTTTAATATCTCCTACCTAATCTGTTTATAATCTGCCCAAACCCTTTCTAGGTATTGGAGATCTCATGTGCCCCAATCTCTCCACCAAATTTCGTGGCTGGAACACATCCGATGCTACCCCAAATCAACACTGTCATGATCATATGTTTGAAGGTGGGCCTCCGGAAACTAAAGGTATGCGTTGTCATTTGGTAATTGAGTATTGTAGTTTGCTTATCATGGACACTTTTGGAAATGGATTAGTGGGCGGATTCGACAAAAAGAATGTGCTAGGTCTGTGCTCTTGTTCGTTGGACCCATTTTGGATATTAACCTTGGATTCTAGTTCCTTGTGATAACTTTTACAGACCATTTCGCTTTAGGGATGCCACTTCATGGGAAACCCTGATTTTAGTTGTGTGGTCCCACTCCCTTATCTGCATATATTATCCCCTTTCCACTCATTATTACCATATTCATCATTTCTCCCACTTGGGTCCACATAGGGTTAGCTCACCCCATCCCCTTTCCCACACCTTGGATCAGGGCTGGAATGATGCGTCAGAGGTTGCAGCTGAAAAAGAAAGATAAAATCATATTTGGCCACATTCAACAAGTAAATTTACCACAAAATGCAAAAGATGGTTGGGACACAAACATTTGGCACGTGAGCAAAAGCCAATACATGAGCTCTACCCCATCATCATGGTCATCACTCTGGTTCCCACAGATTCTATGAGCCTCCTTCATCATATAGGAACCCATGATTGTCCCAACCCCTGGTGGGCAATGAACCGCCCTACCCTAAAGGGGGTATCCACTGTTACATCTCATACATCATGCTCTTACCCCTTAAGCCCCAACCAGTTAATTCAAGAAAATCCATAAAAGGAAAAAGGCATATAAGAAGGGTGGAAAAATCAAGGTCGGGGTACCTCATGTACCACAATTTTCTCCCTCCTATACATTATAATCCTAAGTGTGGACTTCCCTTTATTAGCTACCCTTGCACCCCAGCATGTGGCCTAGGGCTGCCCCTTCTCATCCCCTACTTCATTCACCTATTCATCACATGCCACCATCTTTTGAAAGATGTACCTTGAATATATCATCCCCTTTAAAAGTAGAAACCACCTAATAGGATACTTGGTTAACCCCATTTGTAGTTTAGGAGACACTAGCACATCCCAAAGCCCATTATGGAAGGGCAGGGCACTATGAAGTCCCCACCTGTGGTCCATGGTTGGTAAACTCATTTACTCGATTTCTCTAATGACTTGTTGTATTGGAAGGCTAGCGGATGTATTTGATCTTATGCGGGATTGCAAATGGTCTCGATCTTGGGTTTGGTATCCCTATACGGGGTCCTAATCCTCCAGAGGACTACAATGGTACATGCAGGGTGTGTGTTGAGAGCCATGGGCCTCAACAACAGTAGACAACACTCCATGGATCCAAGAGGATGTTCAGAGATGCTCAAAATTCACCTATTGGAGGAGGAAAATGCGCCTGGTTCACATTTGCCCAATCAGCCCTACAGATGTACCATGTACTTGGCAGCTAACCCAGGACTTGTCAGATGATGTGGCATCCCCTACACCATTATCAGAGCCCTTGCAGATGATCTACAGGAATCTTGGACTCGTTTGGAGACCCATGAGGTTATTATTGTGCCCCCACACCCACTGGGAGCACCACAGGTTTATTGTTTGGAAAACAAGGGGCCAACCCCTTGTCGATCACTTTTGAGGGTCCTATTCTTCATTATGGCACCTATGGACCTCATCTTCCCTCTTGGATGGTCCTACCACATGTATTATTCCTCATCTGACCTCTTAAGAGGCTTATTATTTCATTTGTGAGCTAGTTTGGTGGGCTTGTCACCAAAAGTTAGATTATTAGAACATTATTTTATTTTTGGGGCTTATGTAGGCCAAGGAGACTAATTCGAACTCCTCATTAGTGTGTAAATACAAGTGAGATGGGTTCATTTGCTCATCATCACTTTGGATTGGATCTCTCCCCTCTCTTGAGAATTTCGGACCTTTTCTTGGAGGATGAATTGGAGCTTTATGAATGAATTTTGATGTTTGGATTTGGTTTATCTTATCTTGGAGCTTCTCTATTGTCAAAATGTGGATGGTTGGATACATTCTAATATTCTATTACATGTAAGTACATGCTTTTAATATTATTCTTGTTTTACTTTGTCATATACATTGGATTGGGATTTTCAGTATTCTTAGGGCTAATTGGTGCATGCATTCATTGCTTAAATTATGGAATTTTCTCTATATAGCATCTCTCAATGTATGGGTCATGTAATTTGAATGAAATCTCCTAGGGATAATTCTATCAACAAATTCATCTTGATAAGCCATCACCTTTTGCAAGTCGAAGTATAAAAGTTGTAAGCTTGCTTCCCTTTGCCCTAGAAGCCTAGCGAGAAAGTCTTAAGGCCTCCTTGACTAAGAAACCAGATCCTCATTCATATTTATCATAGACTCCATTCTCCCAAGACTAAGCCACTGATCTACCAAAAGGTTGTCACCCAAAATCAAATCGTTTTCACCTTTTCCTAGGTCTAGCCAAGTTGGGTAAACTAGGGCATCATTTTCCCGAAAAAATAGCCCTCCAAAAAGTTCGATCTCCTAGCCCCTCCTTCGCTGGTCTACTCAAGGCCTCCTCCAATTTTGAAGCCACTCCGATGATGGAGTTTTGAGAAAAGCCAAGCCCTAGCTCTAAAATCAAACTTTGCCCTAGTATCCCCAAGGCTAGTGCCTAATAGGATCAATCCAACACCCTTAAGTGAAAATCCTTTCTTTGATCCTTTTCCTCTTTCTGTTTGGGTTAAGAATATTGTTGGTTGCTAAATCCTTGCCTCCTAACCTAGGTTGGTTCCACTTAGTCCTGTGTGGTCCCATTCCTTTGAAAACACAATTCTTCAAGAAACATTTAGGATACCAAATTCAATAAAGATTTTAGGGATTGAGAAACTCTTTCATAAGTGATATCCCATAAACCCAACCCTCAAATCCCCACATCCTTCTCCTAGAAGACATTGTACCTTGCTTAGGAAGCAAGCAAGCTCCATTCTTCAACCTCTTCTAGAAAGGGATTATTTGGGTCACTTTATATCGACTTGTTGATTTATCCTTCATTTGTGACTCCATATATACTGGGTCTCCTCCCATCGGTGAAAGTTCGTAAATAGTAGGGAGCCTTGGTTGAGGTGATAGTGGGCTAAGTCTCCACTTGTTGCCCTTAGTCTAGCATTTGACCCTTTAGGGAACCCCTTTAGGTCCCCTACTAGTTTGAGCGGTAACAAGGCTCTCAGCGAAGGCAAAACCCTTCCAAAGGGAATACCCGAAAACTCTTCTCTTCTTACAATCTGCTTCAAATGAGATACGAAGACCCAACACTTAGACTAAGTCCTTCTTCTAATACCAAGTCAGCCCCTTCTCAAGTCCTTCCTTTATTTAGCACCAAACTGCTACACCCTACAACTTCGATCTTCCAGCTACAGCACTACTACTCGACTGACAACTTCAACCCAGGAACTTCATCCTTGCAGCTTCTTGGAAATCTGAATATAGCCTCCTCCTAAGACCTACTTAAAGCAAGACGGATCTCCCAAGGTCAATGAGATCAAGATAAGGGTTTTCCCTCTTCCAGCTACCAGATTCTGCACTTTATCTTACCAAAACTCGACGCTGCAACTTTGTCCTGTTTTTGCAACCCAAAAACCCTAGAATTTCGCACGTGTGTGAGAGATAGAGCCCAAAAACAAGAAATTTTGTCCTCCTAGGTTCTTCTAAACCTTTTCTCTCCTTTTTCTGCCTTCCCCAGCTACAAATCGAACTTGTGAGTGTGTGTCAAATGAGGTGAAACTGCTCCTTTATACAGCCTTCTCAAGGGATCGAATTCCTTCCATTAGGCCGACTTGATGATCCCTGGGTCGACTTGTACTCTTGGAGATTCCAAGACTTTTTATACTCAAAAATAATTCTTTTTACAATTACAAATTTCCCAGAAGAATCTTATAAACATGATGTTGACTCCATTGACTCGTGACAATAAATCCTAAGAACTAACAAACCCTAGAAGCACGAAGAACATGCTTTTACCTAGAAGCCCATCAATAATGAGGATGAAACCCATGCTTTAATAGTAATAACTTTTATTTTTCTTTTCTTTTTTGTTACATAGGATACATATTGAAATGAGTACAACAATTATGGAGAACGAAACTAGTTACATTTCTCAACACTCCCTCTTAACTAGGGAGGTATTCATTTTTGTACATCCAATACAACATCATATCTCAAACCAATGAGTTATCAGAAGAAGAGTTGGATTGATAAGCCATACTGTAAGCATCATCATCATGACCAACACTGTCTTTAACGCCTAACTAGACAAGCTCTTCTTTAATCAAGAGCATTATGCTGGGAGGCTTTACATGTGATACCGCACTACCTCTACAAGGTGCATACCCAATCTGGATGTTTACAAGGTATGTTCTTTTAGGACTATCTTATCTTGGATCTCCAATCCTGAGTCCTCAAAGAATATCGGTCCTCTTTGCCCACACTTCTCTTGGATACTTGTCACATTCTCAAAGAGTGTCGGTCCCTTTCCTTTCTTGAATGTTTTATCCTCAAGGAAAGCACAGATGCTTATCCAATGCTCCACCATTCTCTCTTCATCACCTGAAAACGAGAATGCCCATGTGATGTCCAACATTTCCCCCCTTCAAACCGAGAGGTCATCCCTATTCTCCCTTAACCTTGAGAATAGAACCTTGCTCCTATTCAAGGAGACTTTTTTGCTCCCCCTCAAAACTAAAGGAGATCCAGACTTCCTTTCTATTTGGGAAGTCATCATCACAAGCCTTACAATGTGTATTCATAAGAGTATCAACTACCAGTTTTTCATAGCTACCCTATTTCCTTCTTTCCTCTGCATCATGGAGCTTTCTTTCTTTCAAAGTATCATGGAGCCACCTTCTCTTTTCAATCTTGTGACAATTTCCAAGCCAATCTTTTTGCTCATCACTTTCTTCTTCAAAATGAACACATTGCATTAAGCCTTCCCATACTTCGAGTTGATCATAGCTTATTCCTGAAAGTGATCATCCTCTGACATCCACGGTATCTTCTCGCACTACTACATTTTCATTCCAAGATCTCCATATCTTGACTTCATAGTTGCTAGGTACCAGATATCGAGCTTCCCTCAATATCCTTCATCCATACAGTTGAGTTGTCCTAACTATCATCATATATTCCTATAACATATGCTAGGTAGCAAACTAATATGTTAACCAAATAACCAATAATAATTAAAATCAGACTTACCTCATTAAGATGACCTTCTCGTTCCATTAACATCCTCATGGTCCATATCCATATGAATCTTCCTTCATGCATCAGAGTACCCAAGGATCGAACTTTATTACCCAATATTTCCAATCATCAAAAATAATTGAAGATGGAATGGTAAATGCAACGACAAAGGAGACAATTAACACATCAACAAGGGACACCAAATTTTTTATCAATGATCAGGGAAAAACCTGCTATGGGGAAAACCTTTTAAAATTCTTGTTTTATTAGATTGACATAAAATGTTCAGTAGAGAGTACAATGAGCCGATACAAAATCATACAGCAAAATTAACCCAACAACATTCAGAAATATGTTCCCAGCATCAATATTGAACAAAGATAGTTTTTCCTGCCTACGGTCAACTGCGGTTAAATGTCAATTGTAACCCTAGATCCCAAACGCATGGAGGAAGAGGTATGCATGCAGTTGATAGCTTCCAACCGCACAGATGAACCTAGGTGCTTGTGGTTGTAACCAAAATCTGCCTGTGTCAATCCTGTGGTTGGAAACCGAAACCTTAAACACATGTGCGAGCTTCAAACCCTGCAATTTCGAACAAGTACAAACCAATCTCCATGACCCAGCGTCAAACCTATGCGAACCAATCAACGAAGAAGAGAAGAAGAGGATGCTTGGTGATGTCCAAATGAGCTTGAGGTCACTTGTATTTATAGGCTTACAAGGGTGTCCATTTTCCTGTTAGGGTCGACTGGTACTTTTGTGCACGTGGGTTTTTCTTCAAAATACACTATACACTTTCCCTTGTCCAAATTGAGCGCTTCAACAACCAAAATTGGTCCTCTCAAAAAGAGGAATCTAGTCTCATGGTTGGAATTTATCACTGAGATGCCAAATCAACGACATACCTTGGACTACCATGAAGTAGAGGTTGGGATCGGCATTGCTTCTTGTGAATCCCAACTTCAACAAATAATTGTCTATGCAGGCATACCGTGCTCTAGGGGCTTGCTTCAAACCATAATATGCCTTCTTCAACCTATAAACATGTGTCTTACTATCCTCTACTTCAAATCCCTGTGGCTGCTCAACGTAGACTTCTTCATGTAACATGCCATGAAGGAATGTTGTTTTCACGTCCATTTGATGAATGGTCCATCCTTGACTTGCAACAAGAGCAACTATTGAACGAATGGTTGTATATCGAGCCACAAGTGCAAATATATCATCATAATTTTCGCCCTCTTTCTAGGAGAATCCTCAGGCCACTAACCTTGCCTTATATTTCTTAATGCTTCCATTCACTCCATGTTTGATCTTGAATAGCCATTTTGAAGTCACCACAAATTTCCCCTTCGGTCTCAACACAACATCCCATACGTCATTCTTCATAATTGATTCATATTCTTCGGCCATAGCATCCTTCCAAACTTGCTCTTTCATGACTTCTTTAAAGGTGGGAGATTCGGCTTGAATCATAGTGCTCATAACTACAACATATCCTTGGTACCTGCATGGCTTCTTGCTTTCTCTAAATGATCTTCTAACAAGAACGCGTCTCTCATCATCTTGTAATGCATCACAAAGCCAAAGTGGCCTCTTCTTGGCAGGAGGATCACATGGAGGAGGATCTAAGGGGTCCATGGGCTCCATGGGATCATCAACAATGTCTCTTGGATTCAGGCATGGAAGGACCATCTAAAATATCCATATCATCATTATTCTTCTCAAGAGGAGGAGGTGGAGCAAGGTCCCTTGCTTTCCCAAGGGCAGCGTCTTCATCAAATGTTACATCCCTGCAAATTTCAACCTTCCTTTGACCAGGAATCTATATTCTAAATGCTTTAGAATCTTCACAATATCCAACAAACGTACCTTTTCTTCTCGTGGTTTCCAGCTTGTTTCTTTTGTCCTACAGCACATGGAAATATACGAGGCAAATACGGAGATGGCCAACATTGGACTTGACACTTGTGAATACTTCTTTGGGGGTCTTGTTGTCCAACCCTTGATGAGGCACCCTGTTTTGAACATAAGCGGCAACATTCGTTGCTTCTCCCCAAACGAACTTCGGCAACTTTTTATCATGGAGCATGGCACGAGCAGCTCCTACAATAGACTTGTTCTTTCTTTCAGCCACTCCATTTTGTTCAGGATTATAGGACACAATCGTCTCTTTCTTGATACTTTCCTTCTTGCAAAAATCAATCAACTCATTCGCAATGTACTCTCCACCATTGTCAGACCTAAAGATCTTAATTTTCTTCCTTGTTTTATTTCAACCAAAGCTTTGAACTCCTTCAACATTTCAAATGCTTCAGCCTTGTGCTTCAAATAAAATATCCACATCTTTCTTGAGAAGTCATCAATGAAGGTGATGTAGTAGAGATGACCACCAATAGAATGTATGGGAATCAGTCCACATCTGTCAAAATGAATGAGTTGGAAGATGTCGGTTGTCTTATTTTTGCTAGAGGGGAATGGTCCCCTTGTCTTCTTTCCAATGGCACAACCGGAACATACTCCATCATGATGAGCTTCAACATCAAGAATTCCAAAGACCAATTTCTTCAATTTCAAGAGAGCATCATAATGAAGATGGGCCAATCTTTGGTGCCATAGCTCACTTAGATGATTAGTTTCATGGACCAATGTTGCAAAAGGTCTACCAGTGACTCTATAGCAGTGTTGCGAACATCGCGATCGGGATTAAATCAGCGAGGGGAAAAATTAGAAAGAAATCCTAAAAATCGCGAAAAAATCAGTAAAAATCAGCAAAATATCGGCAACATTAAAAAAGTACTAAAAAAAAAACATTTTTTTTTCAATTTTTTAAGTATTTAAAGCATCCACGATTTTTTGACAATTTTTACGATTTTATCGCGATTTTTCATGATTTTCTGGCGATTTTTACAATTTTTTGTCAATTTTTCAAAATGAAAAAATTGTTGATTAAATCGGCCGATTAAATCACCATGCCGAAAAAATCGCGATTTTCGCAACACTGCTCTATAGAGTCCTTCAAATCTTCATCCCAATGTGAATGCATCTCTCATAATAGATCCAATATGCCAAGTAAGAACCTTTCCCTTGATGAAGGCAACCCCCATCCCTTTGTCTTCCAAAGCAGATATTGATACCAAATTCTTCTTCAATCCCAGGACATACATCACATCATGGAGCAAAACAAATTCCCCGAAATCCAAATGAAATTTTACAGACCCAAAACCTTTAACAAGATGAGTGTTGTCTCCAAGAATAAGTTTCAAATTTGACGACTCCTCTACCAAATTAGAAAGCCCTTCCTTATACATAGAGAAATGATGAATGACTCCACTATCAACCAACCAACTATTCCATGAATCCATAGAAGAGGAGCTAGTGAGTGGAGAAATAAGGATATATTCAGACTAGTTAGCAACATTAATTCCATCCTTGGAATATCTTGACTTCTTTTCAGGACGATGATCTTTATCATGATCACTTGGAACATGTCTTCTTCTTCTTTCATGTCTTCCATTACTATCATTCCTTCGGTCAGCTCTTCTTCTTCGATCATTGAACATGTTATTGTTGCTTCCAGTGTTGTAGCATGGACCATTGTTCTCCTCAGGTCAATCTTGAGCATAGTCACCTTTCTTGTGACAATTGTAGCATTCAATATGTGATGATTCTCTTTCATTCCTTCTTTTTGAATTTCAAGGAGGACGCTTCCTTGAATTTGATGGACCTCCTTTTCCTCTCTTCTTCTTGTTACGAGCGACAAATGCAGCGGGCTCTCGTTCAAGCTTTTGTATCCTACCTCTTGATATCATCCTTGATTCTTCTTGAATGAGCTTTCCAATGATCTCATCAAATGACGGGAAACTATTGTTATTGCTTATAGCAATAATGAAGGTTTTCCAAATAGGAGGGAGACCTCTGATGGTTACAATCACTAATTCCCTATCAGGCCCAGTTTCCCCAACATTCTGCAATTGATCTTTAAGACGTGATATCCTCATAATGTAGGAATGCATAGATTCTCCTTTATTCATCTTCACATCATTGAGTTGATCTTTCAAGGAGAGGATTTCATTCAAATTGTTGACTTCATACATGCTAGCTAGCTTATCATACATGTCCTTAGACTTCTTCAAATTCCCAACATAAGCAAGTAAATTATCTTGTAAACCATCAGCTATAATTTGTTTTGCTTTTAACTCACCTTTCTTGTACTTGTTCTTGGCAGCAGCAGAAGCATTCTCCTGAGGCTCAGGTACCTTTCCTTAAATGTATTCCAAAACATCATTGTTATCAGCTATGATCTCCAACTTGATCTTCCAGGTGGCAAAGTTAGACGAGTCACCCAACTTCTCATTTTGCTTGAAGAAAGATGAAGACATCTTGACTTAATTAGATAGGCTCCTTCAACTTTCCAAAGATGATTTTTTCAATTCTTGTCTCCTTTTGGGCTTGTATTTCACCTTAGCTCTGATACCATGTTAAATTTCACATTGCTCTATGTTGATTCAATTACTTTAGACCAACTGAATTCTTCAATTAGTAATCTTTCGACAATAATTAATATTTCCAATCATCTATAGTAATTGAAGATATAATAGTAAATGCAATGACAAAGGAGACAATTAACACATCAATAAGGGACAATGGATTTTCGGTCAATGACCAGGGAAAAACCCACTATGGGGAAACCCTTTGAAATTCTTCTTCTATTAAATTGTCATAAAATGTTCAGCAAAGAGTACAACGAGCCACTATAAAATCATCCAGCAAAATTATCCCAACAACATTCACAAATATGTTCCCAGCATCAATAGTTTTCAGAGACAACTTTTGTTACTTGCGGTCAATTGTCAAATTGTAACCCTAGATCCCAATTGTATGGAGGAAGAGGTATGCATGCGGTTGAGAGCTTCCAACCGCACCGATGAGCCTGCGTGCTAGCGTTGTAACCAAAATTTGCCTATATCAAGCTTGCGATTGCAAACCAAAACCCTAAACACATGTGCGAGCTTCGGACCCTGCAATTTCAGACCTATACGAACAAATCTCTGCGACCCAGCGTCAGGCATTTTGGACATGTGATGAATGGAGATGATAGATGACGTTGAGGAGAATCCAACGCAACAAAAATCATCAAAATCTAAGTTGTCTACGATGAGTTATGAATTTTTTAATGGAGATGTAGGTAAATGTGGCACCAAATGGAGGTCGGCTTGACATGTTGGAGTGCCACAAGTCATGTCTTAACACCACATGAGATTGTATATATAGGAGTGACATTGGAGGTCATTCCTCACCATCCAAGTAAATCAAATCATGACCATACTTCTCTAAGGCAGCTGCAAATGCAAAGAATAAATAGCGTGGGGCATTTTCTGAGTTTGTGAGGTGTCTTTTTCCTTGGTACAGGTCTGAGCTATTGTAGGGAGGAGGCTGCATTACAGTGAGGGGTTACTAGGGTTGTTTTGGGTGTGGTTTGGTGTGAAGGGAGATTTGTTTACTACAGCGTAGTAGATGGTCACATGGGAGTGTTCCAAGGGTTGTTTTAGGCTATTGTAGGGTGCAGCAAGCCTAAACAAAGTCTAGAAGAGAACATCACAGGTTGGAGAGGTCTAGACAGCCTAATCAAGGGTTGGTTTCTTCCTAGACCTGCAACACTTGACAACATGAGCATATTGGAGCAAGGTCATAGTTGCTAGAGTGGTTTTGGAGGAAGAATAGAGGGTTGTAACAATGGGTTATAAGCCCTAAACAGGAGTAGAACGTACAACAGTGAACAAACCTACAAATTAAAGTATGTATGGGAGATTGTTTGTTGATTTGATGCTAGGGATGAAGTCCTAGTGTGCACAGAAGTATTGGGTACCCTTGGATTGGTGGAGGGCAGCGTGTCAGTGCTCCAAGAGTAGCCCTAGAAGCAACAGACTTGGACAGTTGTGTGTTGGGTGAAGAGTTGAGCTTATATGTAGCTCTTTGATGGATGTAAGAAGCTACTAGAAGGAGGCAGTTTGAGAGCTCAAGGATTGGCAAGCCTAGATGAGCAGATGATGATCAACCCATGTTCATTGTGGCAGAAGTGACGTGCAACAGTAATAGGTGGCAGCCCTCCTGCCCTATGTTAGCCTTCATATAGCAACAGTGGAAGGCTATAGTGGAAAGAAGACCCTGAGAAGCTGAGGAGCAGCAGTGGGTAGAGGGAGTTGTTCACAAATAGAGTTGTGAACAACTCAAATGGAGTCTCAATGTGTTGATGTGTAGATGGACTTACGATCTGCATGAGAGCGGGTGGAGTCGTGTTTAGTGGGCAAATGGACTTGTTTCATTGATAGAGGCAGAGTTGTGCTGCTGCAAATCGGCAGTGAAGGACTGGCAACACAAGATACAACATACACGCTGAGATTGTAGCAAGATTGTCATTGTCTCTTGTACTTGTGGATATTTGAGGGTCTTTATCCCTTGTACGGGAGCCCTATACAGTGGTATTATATGTTGATAATATAACGAAGTTGGGTTACATCTATTGTTGTTGTTGTTGTTGTTGTGCACGTGATTGATTTACTACATTATATTGTTCCATTGTGAAAAGTAGCTTTGTTGAGATTCTTGGTTTGATAGCATCGAAGATTTAAGATTTTATCCTAGACACCAGGGTCGTGGAAATTCAAAATGGTATAAAAGCATTTCTAAGCTACTTTGGGAGAAAGTGAATCAAAAGAGTGCACAGCGAAGTACAGCTTAAGAGGGAGTTGGTCACATCATAGGTGAAGGGCTCACTACAATGTCGAAGTTGTAGGTTGGTTTCCAGTATGGGTACAAGTTGGAAGGGTTGTCCAACTATAGTCCTTCGAAGGAAAGGATCAGGTTGGTATTGCAGGTAAACAGGATCTAGGAGTTCGCTGAGAAAGAGATCAAGAAGCCAACTGACCCGAAGGAGATGGAAGTGTAAGAGGAATTGGATACGACAGCGAGATTAATCATCCTTGATGGTGTGAAGAATTCCCTAATACCACATTTTTCCGAGAAGAACTTCACTCATGAGATGTGGATGGCTCTTCAGAATTTGTTCCAAAATAAGAACGAGAATTGGGTACTAGTATTGGAGGATAAGTTGAAGACCACCAAGATGATACAAGGTAAAGGAGTGACTCTGTATCTAACGAGGTTGTCTCAGGTCGAAGATGAGCTTGTTGTTATCAGTGTGACTATTTCATATGTCTAATATGGTGAGGATTGCTTTGAAAGGGTTCACCGAGGAATGGAAGCCCTTCATCAATGGGATCATTTGCCAGAGAGAAGTTGTCAGACTAGAATATGCTATGGGACAACTTCATTCAGGAAGAGTTGCGAGACGAGGATCTTCATCCGAAGAAGAAGGCTTCAGATGATGACATGGCACTTGCAACATGAATGAAGGGTAGGCAAAAGAAGGACTTGAGTAAAGTCAAGTGTTTTAACTGTGTGAAATGGGTCATTTTTCGTCGAGATGTCCGATGAAGAAGAAGACAGGAGATGATGAGAAGAAGAAAGGGAAGCAAGTCACCAGTGTTGCCACTTCTGCTGAGATAGATGCTCTCGCCTGAATGTTGGAGGAGGAAGACTTTGCCATGATCTCTCATTTCTCGCAGGGTAGCATCAATGAGGATGCATGGTACGTGGACAATGGTGCGTCGAAACATATGATAGGGCCACAAGAGGTATTCGAGACTCCAGCTATGTGGGACTCGAAGTTGCACATCGTGTTGGGCGACAACAGTCAGAAGGAGATCTGAGGATCAGGAGTTGTGCATTTAGGGAGGAGTCAAGACAAGTGATGTGGGTCCAAGATGTACTGTTTGTACCAGGAATTAGGTATAGTCTGATATTTGTCCCAGTGATCAAGAAGCAGGGGTTTGAGGTCTTATTCCAGGAGGGGAAGGCAAGACTCAGACCCAGCGGCTCTAGCTCCACAAGTATTGTGCTTGGAGTTAGGGAGCATGGTCTATACAGGCTAACAGGAAAGCCTATAGATCATGAGAAGAAGTAAAAGGACCAGGTGCAGGTGCAGGCTTCAGAGGCACAGGTACAGGTTCCAAAGAAGAAGGTCCAGGTTCCATAGGCTCAGAGGTAGTCGAGTTCTAGAGGGAGTTTGCAGGATCAGAGGAAGACTTTGCAGCCCAAGAAGAGTGAGTGGTCAGTGGGGTGCAAGGGTGCTCCTACAGCGGCCAAGAAGGAATCATGGAGGGATTAGAAAATGATACAGAAAGAGAAGAAGCAGGGAGCTTCCAGTGACAGTGATACTTCCGAGAGAGGCGTAGTTCAGGCTACAGGGATTGTTGCAGCTATGAGTGCCAAGAGTTGGATGAGTGTTGCAAGTAGCGATGATGATGATGAGCTACTTCCTAGTCTTGGAAGTACCTCCCTCGCTAAGAGGGAGTGTTGATTTTTGATAGCTTGGGAGGTACTCCAAGACCTAGGGTTCGGGGTTTAGAGGTTGGAGCACCACAATAGTTCATTGTGGGCTTGGAACCCAAGGTTGGGGTTTTGCACCGATTGATGTTTGTGCCAAAACCATCAGGCATTTTGGACGTGTGATGGATGGAGATGATAGAAGATGTTGAGGAGAATCCAACGCAACAAAAATCATCAAAATCTGAGTTGTCTACGATGAGTTATGAATTTTTTAATGTAGATGTGGGTTAATGTGGCATCAAATGGAGGTCGGCTTGATATTTTGGAGTGCTACAAGTCATGTCTTAACACCACATGAGATTGGATATATAGGAGTGACGTTGGAGGTCATTCCTCACCATCCAAGTGCATCAAATCATCACCATACATCTATGAGGAAACCGAAGATGCAAAGAAGAACTAGTGTGGGGCATTTTCTGAGTTTGTGAGGTGTCTTTTTCCTTGGTACAAGTCCGAGCGATTGCAGGGAGGAGGCTGCATTACAGCGAAGGGTTACTTGGGTTGCTTTGGGTGTGGTTTTGTGTGAAGGGAGATTTGTTTGCTGAAACGTAGTAGCATGGTCACATGGGAGCATTGCAAGGGTTGTTTTAGGCTATTGTACGGTGCAACAAGCCTAAACAAAAGTTTGGAAGAGGACATTGCAAGTTGGAGAGGTCCAAACGGCCTAATCAACGGTTGGTTTCTTCCTAGACCTGCAACACTTGACAGCAGGAGCATATTGGAGCAAGGTCGTAGTTGCTAGAGTGGTTTGGAGGAAGAATAGATGGTTGTAACAGTGGGTTATAAGCCCTAAACAGGAGTAACACGTACAACAGTGAACAAACCTACAAACTAAAGTATATATGGGAGATTGTTTGTTGATTTGATGCTAGGGATGAAGTCCTAGTGTGGACAGAAGTATTAGGTACCTTTGGATTGGTGGAGGGCAGCATGAAGGTGGCCCAAGATTAGCCCTAGAAGCAGCAGACTTGGACAGATGTGTGTTGCGTGAAGAGTTGAGCCTATGTATAGCTCTTTGATGGACGTAGGAAGCTACTAGAAGGAGGCAGCTTGAGAGCTCAAGGATTGGCAAGCCTAGATGAGCAAATGATAATCAACCCATGCTCATTGTGGTAGAAGTGAAGTGCAATAGTGATAGGTGGCAGCCCTCCTGCCCTATGTTAGCCTTCATATAGCAGCAATGGAAGGCTATAGTAGAAAGAAGACCCTGAGAAGCCAAGGAGCAGCAGTGGGCAGAGGGAGTTGTTCACAAATAGAATTGTGAACAACTCAAATGGAGTCTCGATGTGTTGATGTGTAGATAGACTTACGATCAGCGTGAGAGCGGGTGGAGCCGTGTTCAGTGGGTAGATGGACTTGTTTCAATGATATAGGAAGAGTTGTGTTGCTGCAAATCAAGAGCGAAGGACCAACAGGGCGAGATACGACAAACACGTTAAGATTGTAGCGAGATTGTCGTTGTATCTTGTATTCTTGTGCTTGTGGATATTTGAGGGTCTTTATCCCTTGTACGAGAGCCCTAGACAATTGTATTGTATGTTGATAATATAACGAAGTTGGGTTACATATATTTTTGTTGTTGTTCTCATTATGCACGTGATTAATTTACTGCATTATATTGTTTCACTGTGCAAAGTGGCTTTGTTGAGATTCTTGGTTTGGTAGTGTTAAAGATTTAAGATCCTATCGTAGACACCAAGGTCATGGAAATTCAACACCTCCAAGTTATTTTCTCGCACTACTACCTTTTAATCCCAAGATGTCCATATCTTGACTTCACAATTTCCAAGTACCAGATATCGAGTTTCCCTCGATATCCTTCATCGATATTGTCAAACTTGCCTTAACTGTCATCATATATTCATGCAACATCTACTAGGTAGCAAACTAATATGTTAACTAAATAACCAATAATAATTAAAATCAAACTTACCTCATCATGATGACCTTCTCGTTCCATTAACATCCTCATGGTCCATCTCCATATAAATCTTCCTTCATGCATCAGAGTGCCCAAGGAGCGAACTTGATTAACAAGTTACAACTTTTCTTCCAAAGACTATATTGGATGTTAATCATTAACTTCATATTCTAGAGAAAGTCCTAAATTCTTTTATACAACTTAAAGTATGTCAAATCCTATTCTTTTCAAGCATCATATATCCATATACCTAAGCATATTTTATGAACAACTTTCTTTCACAAGATTTTATACACATGAATCTTATTCAAAGTTTTATATTCAGCATGCATTCCTATGCTTTCATCCGATCATCTCACTATCCATACATCTCACAAAGAGCCTCCAACCTTACCCATTGCACTCCTTCATCCCTTTACCAGTATTGACTCCACATTACATGGAATGCATACTAACCTTGTCATACTACTTTTCCCAAGAACCTTCCATAATGATGGGCCTTACAAGATCACGATGATCCGTCTAAGCAAGATAACTACCTCTAACATAATATTAGATAACACCTGGATGATCAATATGCAAAATGGTCTATCTATCCATCTACCTAGATGATCTCTACACAACAACTTAATCATGTAAATTCTAGACATGATACTATCATATGCTTCTTGCTATGATGTTATGCAAAACATGTTATTCTAAAAGAAAGATTAATTTTCTCAGAGAACCTGAAAGTCAGTGAACCTTCTTTAGTAGTAAAGATCCTTCACTTCTTCTTTCTTTACCTTCTTCTCGGGTTCTCCCACTGCCTCGGCTACATGAGTGTAATATTCCTAATTAGCCATGGCTAATTGGAATATTCGATTTTTGCTCAATTTTGCCTTCTATAGCTATTAATAAATAAAAAAGTGAGGAAAGGGGGACATAACTCACTTTTTGAATAAAGTCACTCCCTAGTAGCACAACATTGTGACTTAAAAGGGGAGCCAAGGGGGGCCAAAGGACCACGTAGAGAAGGGGCCCATGTAGACACTTGGAGGGACTGCGCAGATGGAGAGGAACACGTGGCAAGAGAGAGGCTACGTTGGAGGAGGTGGGCCTTAGGGTTTTGAGAGAGGCCAACGCTATAAAGGAGAGAGGAGCCTCTTCATTTTGGCATTCGATTATGTTGCATTTGAGATAGTCACTTCGACTTAGAGCACGCTAGTTGTTTAGCCTGTCTGCAGCACTGTTTAGTGCATCGAGTGCCTCCGTTCGGAGATCTCACCCTTAGCCCGGGGGTACTTCAAGTGCCTACTCGGGCAAGGTAGTTTCATCAGTCTTTTGTAGGAGGATCGATTTTTGGAGTTGAGGAGGAACTGAGCATCTTGATGATTGTGCAGTCTTGAGAGAGGAGGACGCAATCTCTTGGGGTAGGAGTTCTAGATTGGGTTTATGTGGAGGATTTGAGCTGGGAGATTAGCAGGGGATCAGCCCTTGCATCTTGGAGGATTTTGGCAGAGTTTCGGGTAGAGTTTTGGAGGGTTCTATTCAGTGGCAGCGCAGAGCCTTGAGGGATAGCGTAGGTCCTCAAGGGGATCATTTTTGGGGGTCAGCTATTTTAAAAAAGCTTTCTGGGCTTTTCCAGGTTTATTGAGTAGAGGCTGATTCCAAAGTTTCAGCATTTTCTAAGGAGGGGAACAACCCCAAATCCTCACTTGATTCCAGTAGTAGTAGCAGCACAACAGTTCTCCGGCAGCTTGGACGCAGTTCAGAGAGACCATTTCATTACCATTCTAAGTGTATTTCTTCACTTGCCTTGTGCAAGTCGAGGTGCTATCTTTCTAATCACCTCTTGTACTCTTTCCATTACTCAGTATAATAAAATGGCTTAGCATTTCTCTCTGCATTTCTTGAGTATCTGCTTATATTCCATGTATACATTATTATGTTGCACTACTGTTATTTTTATCTCTTGAGAGTCCATCTCTGGTTGGAGTTTGCTTGTGTTTGAGGGATATCCCTGAAAAGGGATATTACAGTGGTATCAAAGCATAGATCTGGCTCAGCTTATGGAGCTAGCAGTCTATGGCACAGAGAGAGAAGCCCTACATCTGTTACAGAGGTAGGAAATACAGAGATACTGAGCGTAGGTTGGAGAACACCTACGGAGAGGAAGACTATGTTCGGGTGGTGGACACAGAATAGGAGGAGCCTGTGGTGGATGAAAAGCAGGAGGATCCGATGGCAAATGAGGACGGGAAGAGATTTGCAGACATACTCCTCAAATCAGTGCAGGATTTGTGGAGGCAGATGAGGTGATGGGGCAGAGATTCATGGCGGTGGAGGCTAGACAACGTGAGAACCCACAGGTTTTCCAGGTTGGTGAGGGATCGGGTACATCCCACCATTTTCCAAAGTAGGGTGCCACTCGGCGTGATACTACTTAGCAGATGGCCTCACATGCCCCTACCCACTCTACCATGCCCACTTTCCTAGGAGTAGACACGAGGGCTAGAGCCCAGCAGGAGGCAGAGCCCTATCATATGGGCGATTATTTTGCAAAATACCAGGCCTATGGGTAGGAGTTCAAGGATGCTCTCTCATTCAGAGACTTTGTTCAGCTCCAATGGGATAGTAGACCCCGCGACAATCACAGAGGATACCGAC
Source organism: Pinus taeda (assembly GCA_000404065.3). Lineage (NCBI taxonomy): Eukaryota > Viridiplantae > Streptophyta > Pinopsida > Pinales > Pinaceae > Pinus > Pinus taeda. The sequence goes on along the minus strand of APFE031395784.1, from coordinate 126,090 downwards.
ATTATCATGATGGAGACACCCACCGCACAGCTAGTAGATTCCACTTGCCTACGTTTGATGGTTCATCAAACAGCGCGGCAAAGTCTTGGTTGGAGAAGCTGGACATCTATTTCCAACTTAACTAGATGTCGAAGACAGAGGCCATCAAGGTGGCGACACTACATTTGGATGGTAAGGCCAAGGGCTGGTGGTTCCATGGGTTGGTTACACTCGGACACGCCATAGTGATGACATATCCCGAGTTCACTAGGAGATTGATGGAGAGGTTTGACCGAAGGGATCCGGAACAGCACTTTGTTGAGTTGATGAGGCTCAAACAGACTGGGAGCCCAGAGACCTACATTGCAGACTTCTTGAGGGTTTCAGTGATGGTGCCAGATCTATCTGCGGCAAGGAGGATCTACATGTTTGTTGAGGGGTTAGCAGAGCCACTTCGGGGTCTAGTCAGATCCACTAGACCAGCCACACTTCAGGATGCTATGGACCCGGGACTTACAGGATGCCTTACCCAAGACCCGGACACCTTACCCCCAGAGACAGGCTTTCCAGCCTAAGGGGAAGGATGTGAAGATTCCGCCTCCAAAGGGGAATCCAAGACGAGCGCAGATTGATGATGACGCTAGGAGGGAGCTGAAGAAGAAGCGGTTATGCTTTACCTGTCAGGAGCCATGGGCATCGGGACATAGATGTGCTGCTAGCAAAGCACATTTTATTGAGGTCTTCTCCGAGAGTAACGGGGAAGAGGATGAGGAGGATGATGTGGAGGCAGGTGATAGTCATGCCGCATAGGATCCTTTGCCAACTCCACCACCACCAACAAGTGGTGCAGCTTTTGCACCTACCGGAGGGGCCCTTGCCGCATTGTGAGGAGTTCCCAAGTATTTGACGCTACGCATACGGGGGACAATACGTGGCTAGCAAGTGTCAGTTTTGGTTGACAGTGGGGCAACCCACAACTTCATCGATGCACATATGGTTGAGCGGAGAGGTATATAGATAGAGAGCTTCGATGGATTTTCAGTTTTGGTCCCAGGAGATCAGACCATGGTGTGTGCTCGTTATGTCCCAGAGTTATCAGTGACGATGGGCACCTACACAATGACTGACCACTTTTTCGCAATCAATATTCCGGACACCAACATGACACTGGGTGTTTAGTGGCTTATCACTCTAGGGAAGGTCACGACAGATTGGAAGGCCCTAGAGATGGAGTGGGATGATGAGAAGACAGGGAGGCATGAGAAGATACGAGGACAGCACACATATTCACCTCAGACTGTTTTGGCTCATCGAATGGAGGTAGTCTTCCAGAAGGGAGACGTAGAGTGGGCAGTGGAGCTGCGTGCATCAGAGGCAAGGACTACAAGGCAGACAGTGCACCCAGAGAAACAGTGCATCCTTGACCAGTATGCCACAGTGTTTGGGGGGATTTTGCCAAGACAGCCATCAGACCGGGGGTTTGAGCACACCATTGAGCTTGAGCAGGGCATACAGGCAGTGATTACTACCCCCTATAGACATCCCAAGGCCTATCGGGATGAGATTGAGCGGTCCATTCAGGAGTTGCTGGCTCTTGGGCACATTCAGTCGAGCACGAGTCCTTTTGCTTCTTCCGTCGTGTTGGCGAAGAAGAAGGACGGCACATTGAGGATGTGAATTGACTACAGGGCCCTGAACAAGAAGACCCTGAAGAACAGGTACCCCATACCCAGGATCGATGAGTTGATGGATGAGTTGAGAGGAGCACGGTTCTTCTCAAAGATTGATTTGAGATCCGGGTACCATCAGATTCGCATGAGGGAGCAAGACATCACCAAGACCGCCTTCAGGTGTCACTATGGGCACTTTGAGTTTTTGGTGATGCCCTTCGAGCTAACCAACGCCCCAGCTACATTCCAGTCCTGCATGAATCACATCTTCCGCAGTCACTTAAGGAAGTTTGTGTTGGTGTTCTTTGATGATATCCTCATTTACAGCAGGACTTGGGAGGAGCATCCCGAGCACATTGAGACAGTGTTGCGCATCTTGGAGAAGCAGCAGTTCTATGCCAAGCTCTCCAAGTGTGAGTTTGGGTTGACGGAGATGTTGTACTTAGGACACATCATAGGGGTGGACGGAGTGAGAATCCACGAGGAGAAGATCAGGGCCATCAGAGATTGGCCAGAGCCGAGGAATGTGACAGAACTTCAAGGATTCATTGGCATTTGTACTTACTACCAGAAGTTCGTCAAGAGTTTCTCATAGCTTGTTGCACCCCTGAGAGATCTGACGAGGAAGGGGGCATTCAGTTGGTCGGATACAACGCAGCAAGCCTTTCACAGGCTCAAGGAGGTTATGACCAACTGCGTAGTGCTTGCATTCCCAGATTTTATGCAGCCATTTGTTTTGGAGTGTGATGTTAGGAGAGGGGATCGGCGCAGTGTTGATGAAGGGAGGTCACCCTATAGCCTTTGAAAGCCAGAAGCTCCTTCCTCACGAGAGGTTGTATTCTATATACGACAAGGAGATGTTGGCCATTATGCATGCATTGGCCAAGTTCCGGCAGTATTTAGTGGGTAGCAGATTCAGGGTGAGGACTGATCACAACAGCCTTAGGTTCTTTTTGGAGCAGAAACAGCTACAGGAGAGGTAGCAGAAGTGGATCAATAAGATCAAAGCATATGACTTTGACATTGAGTATGTCAAGGGTAAGAACAACGTGGTAGCAGATGCCCTTTCACGTAGACTAGCCACGTTGTCTCTTATAAGCTTGGGCACAGATTGGAGGGCTTGACTCTTAGTAGAGTACTCCAAAGACAGATTTGCATGTGAGGTTCTAGATGGGCAGGTGGCGGATGACAGGTACAAGGTGGTCGATGAGATCATCTACTACAAGGACCGGATCTTCAGGCATCACATGATTCACCATTGGCCGGCCATTAGGGGTTTACCAAAACCTACAGGGCCATTAGAGAGAGGTTCTCATGGAAGGGCCTCAAGGAGGATGTACTCCAGCATATCCGGGAGTGCGAT
>APFE031395784.1:101399-122479 GCA_000404065.3 Pinus taeda | reverse complement strand
CTACTTGCGTAACTATGTCAGTGGGCAGCAGCGAGCATGGCTGAAGTGGCTGCATCTAGGGGAGTACTGCTACAACACTACACATCACATGTCCATTGGTATGTCCCCATTCTATGCTTTGTATGGATATCATCCTTTATCTGTTACTGACGTGATGTTTGGTGCTAGCAAGGCTCCGAGAGCCAAGATTTGGATCCAAGAGAGTCAGGATATTCTCTGAGCTCTCAAGGATAATATGGCTACAGCGCAGAACCAGCAAAAGTTGTATGCTGACAGGGGTCGGGTGGAGAGACAGTTTGAGGTAGGGGACTTGGTCTACCTACGATTACAACCAGACCGACAGTCGTCACTGAAGCAGAAGGGGGCTGAGAAGCTCAAGCCCCGCTTTTATGGGCCATACAAGGTGATATGCAAGATTCGACAGGTTGCGTATTAGTTGGAACTGCCCCACGGCAGCAAGATTCATAACGTTTTTCATGTATCATGCCTGAAGAAGGCATTGGGGCAGTAGGTGACAGTGACAGATGAGCTACCACCCACGGATGATGAGGGGCATTTGGTGTTGCAGCCAGAGGCTATTATTGATACCAAGGAGAGGCAACTGTGGAGCAGGACGGTCCGGGAATTCTTGGTGAGGTGGAAGAATTTACCGGATGAGGATGCCACTTGGGAGAATGAGAAAATTTTGCAGCATCCATCACTTCAGTTGCTTGAGGACAAGCAACATTTTGCTGGGGAAAACTGTAATATTCCTAATTAGCCATGGTTAATTGGAATATTCGATTTTTGCTCAATTTTTCCTTCTATAGTTATTAATAAATAAAAAGGTGAGGAAAGGGGGACATAACTCACTTTTTGAATAAAGTCACTCCCTAGTAGCACAACGTTGTGACTTAAAAGGGAAGCCAAGGGGGGCCAAAGGACCACGTAGAGAAGGGGCCCACGTAAACACTTGGAGGGACTCCGCAGATGGAGAGGAACGCGTGGCAAGAAAGAGGCTACGTTGGAGGAGGTGGGCCTTAGGGTTTTGAGAAAGGCCAATGCTATAAAGGAGAGAGTAGCCTCCTCATTTTGGCATTCAATTATGTTGCATTTGAGCTAGTCACTTCGACTTAGAGCACGCTGGCTGTTTAGCCTGTCTGCAACACTGTTTAGTGCATCGAGTGTCTCCGTTCGGAGATCTCACCCTTAGCCTCGGAGGACTTCGACTGCCTGCTCGAGCAAGGTAGTTTCATCGGTCTTTTGCAGGAGGATCGATTTTTGGAGTTGAGGAGGAACTGAGCATCTTGATGACTGTGCAGTCTTGAGAGAGGAGGACGTAGTTTCTTGGGGTAGGAGTTCCGGATTGGGTTTATGTGGAGGATTTGAGCTGGGAGATTAGCAGGGGATCAGCCCTTGGATCTTGGAGGATTTCGGAAGAGTTTCGGGCAGAGTTTTGGAGGGTTCTATTCAGTGGCAGCGCAGAGCCTTGAGGGATAGCATAGATCCTCAAAGGGGTGATTTTCGGGGGTCAGCTATTTTAGAAAAGCTTTCTAGGCTTTTCTGGGTTTATTGAGCAGAGGCTGATTCCAGAGTTTCAGCATTTTCTAAGGGTAACAGGCCCAAATCCTCACTTGATTCTAGCAGTAGTAGCAGCACAGCAGTTCTCTGGCAACTTGGACGCAGTTTAGAAAGAGACCATTTCATTACCATTCAGAGTGTATTTCTTGAATTGCCTTGTGCAAGTTGAGGTGCTATCTTTTTTATCACCTCCTGTACTCTTTCCATTACTCAGTATAATAAAATGGTTTAGCATTTCTCTCTGCATTTCTTGAGTATCTGCTTATATTCCATGTATACATTATTATGTTGCACTACTGTTATTTTTATCTCTTGAGAGTCCATCTTTGGTTGGAGTTTGCTTGTGTTTGAGGGATATCCCTAAAAAGGGATATTACAATGAGCCTCATTCCTTTCTTTTCTCTCGTTGTTCTTCTTGTTTGGACAGTCCCTCTTAAAGCGTCCAAAACCATTGCATCCAAAACATTACACTTTGAACATGTCTTTCTTCTTGGACTTACCAAACTTCCCCTTCTTTAGTTTCTTGACTCCGGCTATAAAGGCTTGAGATTGCCCATTTGATCCAATATCATCCTTGACCTGATCCTTCATTCTTCCAATATGCATTGTGCCCACAACTCTTCAAAGGGGTTTGAATCCTTCTTGGAGTAAATGCGTGTTGCAAAGTTGCTCCATTCTGGTGGCAATGCTTTCAGTACACAGATGGTTACTTCTGAATCAGTAATAGGTTCTCCAAGTCCTTGCAGGTGGTCTCTTAGTTGAGAGACTCTCGTGAGAAAGGATGCCACATCCTCATCCTTTGACTTCTTCATTCTGTACAGTTTGTTCCTCAACGACATCTTTTGTCTCGTTGTACTTACCAAATACAAATTCACTAGCTTGTCCTATATGGCCTTGGAAGTCTTCAAATTTGCAACAAATGGAACAAGAGAATCCTTAATTGATTCAACTATGATCCTTTGAGCTCTCACTTCCCCTTTCTTGTACTTTGTTAATTCTTGTGTCTTATCATTCTCAAGTTTAGTAATTTCTCCAGTAACATATCCCATTACTTCTTGTTCTATGAGTATCAAGTCAATTCTATTCTTCCATGCTAGATAGTTTGAAGGCCCAACAAGCTTGTTGCTCTCCTTGCAGAAAGAACTCATATGACTTGAAGATTCAGACATAGTGTAATAATATGTTACTTACTTGAGATCAAGATTCTCCTTGATGATTTCTAAAACCTTCTTTGATGTCTTGAAGATTCATGAAGAGACTTCAACAATGTCCTTGGAAGATGCCAGTTGGGATTCTTCCAATAACATCTTCCAAGATCCTTGGTGCCTTCTAAATAGATCTTCTTTCAGAGAGAGAGACCAACAATCTTCTTGAAGTCTTCCTTTCAGATTTTCCTTAGATGTGAGCTTGATGGAGACTTGATCTCCTCGTAGAAACCCTCCTTCTAGGTTTTTTAATGAGTCTTCAATCCTTCTTGAAGTCTTCTTCTTCAAAGTTTCCTTTTCCCTCCCCCTTGACAAGTAACTCCTTCTAGTGTCCTTCTAGATGCCTTCCTTGCTTACTTTAGCTCTAATAACATGTTAGAAAATGTAAAGCAGCAACTATTATATCCTATTTTCCTTAACCTTGATAGTGCTTGTGAATCTTTAGTTATCCTCTTTATCTTCTTTAGTTAGAGCTTTCATCAAACAATATCGAGAGCAATAACAGTAACAAAAAGAGGACACAAATATAGGCTATCAACTAGGGAAAAACCCCTCCAAGAGGAAAACCTGAAAACTCTTCTCTTCTTAGAATGTGCTTCAAATGAGATACAAAGACCCAATCCCTAGACCAAGTTCTTCTCCCAATACCAAGTCGTCCCTTTCTCAAGTCCGTCCTTTATTCTACACCAAACTGCTACACCCTGCAACTTCGACCTGCCAAGTACAAGAGTGCTACTCAACCTACAACTTCAACCTAGCAACTTCGTTCTTGCAGCTTCATGGAAAACCTAATATAGCCTCCTCCTGAGACCTACTTAGAGAAAGACAGCTCTCCTAAGGTCAACGAGGTCAAGATAAGGGTTTCCCGTCTACCAATTAACAAATTTTGCACTTCATCCTACTGCAACTTCGACTTGTTTCAACAACCCAAAAACCCTAGAATTTCACATGTGTGAGAGAGATCGAGCCCAAAAACGAGAAATCTCATCCTCCTAGCTTCTTCTAGACCTTCGCTCTCCTTTTTTTGCCTTCTAGCGCAAAAGATCGAACTCTTTCTTGTAGATCGAACTTGTTAGTGTGTGTCTCAAAAGAGGTCGAACTGCTCCTTTATATAGCTTTCTCAAAGGGTTGAATTCCCTCCTTTAAGCCAACTTGATCATCCATGGGCCGACTTGTACTCTTGGAGATTCCAGGACTTTCTAGACTCAAAAATAATTCTTTTATTAGTTACAAATTTCCCAAAAGGGTCTTATAAACTTGATGTTGACAACATTGACTCATGACAATAAATCCTAAGACCTAACAAACACTAGAGCACGAAGAACATGCTTTTACCTAGGAGACCATCAATAATGAGCATAAAACCCATGCTTTAATAATAATAATTTTTTTTCCTTTCTTGTTTGTTACATAGGATACATATTGAAATGAGTACAATAATTTTGGAGACTGAAACTAGTTACATTTCTCAACAGGAAAAAGGGAAAATGTGGCTAAAACATTGATTGAGAAACCGTCTTGGCTTGTTAAAGCAAGTTGCCTTTTTGGCCAACCAGTTACATTGTAATTTTCTTTCTCTTAGTAGTAGTTTGTGTCTATATGCAACAAAATATCATTTCTTAAATTTATTTCATTTGTCTTTTTAGCTTTGGAGTTACAATGGAGTCACATTTGCACTCCCACATCTCTTGTTTTTATACCGAATGTATCATTTAGTCGCATTGACTTACTCGTGTTGTCACCCAAGGAAATTAATAAAATTATCTTATCTTATACCTCTTAAAAATGAAACGCCTCATATAATCTCAAGTGACATTAACAGCATCACAGATACAAAGGTGTGATAGAAAGTTGAGTTGGAAAGCAATTGGACCAATAGCCTGCAAAATTGTCTAGGACCCATATTTGATAGGTTTAAACTAGAGATGATCCTACTAATTCTTTAACTTTTGCCTCTCACAATGTAACTAGAAATTATCTCCAACCTAAAAATGATATAGAATCAGACGTCTATTGTGAAGATAATTGTATTTCCTCCTTGAGGAATATATCCTTATTGGTATGTGTCCATGCAAAATGCCCTACAAATAATGTGTGCAATGCAGTAACAATCCAATACAAGAAGTACAAGTTTAATAAAGTGATTTTAATGTTTAATAGGGTCAAATTAAGTTAATTAACCAACAGAAATTATAAGTAGTCATTGGCGATGGCAGTTACATCAAGTAGGTAGCACAGCTACCTGATCTATGTAATGTAAGATGATCTACCTCATTGTACTAGATGACTCTATTTGGATAAAATGTTATATTTTACATCTCCCAAGTATTTGTACTTAGATTTTCCAAATGGTATCAAAAGAAGATATCCGTTATGGAGCATGAGAGGAATAGAGTTTGGGTTTTGAGGACATCCTTGATGAGAATAAGACTCAGAGTTCCTTGACTTTACAATGCTATGTTATAGGCAACTTTATTTCTCAGGAGAGATGTCATTAATTTTTCCAAAGGTTATATTTCAAAGAAATTTTACTGAAGAAACTTTAGAGAAAGAAAGTAGGAAAATTGTTAAGTTATGGTATGTTCTATGCTTAGAGCAGTTTACTTCAATTCTTCTTATTAGCCACTGTTTAGCAATCAAATGAACATAAAGTAAAATGCTAATAGAACATTAATAGATCAATAGAAAGCAAGCCAAGACAAGAGACACAAGATGTGGCGGCTAGCCGGGGACAAACCCCAATGCGGGGAAACCCTTTGATCAATTCTTCTTTAACCTTCAATAGTTCAGTAGAGAGAAATAGTACAATTCAGAAATCTGTAATTTCATAACAGCAGCAGCAAAACTCTAAATCAGCAAAGTCAAACTTAGTCAAACAGCCCTGGATTGACCTCTAGTCAACCTTGAAGAACTCGGTCTTCAACAGGGAACTTCGGCAGCCCAAAAAAGCCCTTGGTGAACGGTCAAAACAGCAATCAAAGATCAGCAGTCTGTAGTCAGCCCTAACCAGTCAACGTCGGTCAATGCAACCCTAGAAAAGTCAGTGCAGGTCAACCCTTGGTCAACGCTTCACAAAACAGCCTTTCAATTGGTCAACACAGCCCTAGAAAAAAGTCAACGTTGCCCAAAAAGTCAACACTGCCCTAAAATCAGTCAACGCTGCCCTAAATAGAAAATGCGTCCTTCTTGCACATGTGAGAGAAGTTGCTCCTTCGCTGGCCCAATGAGATGAGGGGAGAGAAGATGAGTTGAGATGAGATGAGTGAATAATGACTAAACCTCACTTGTACTTATATGATGTGCTGGGCAAGTGTGCCACACATTTAGTTGCTGGCCAACCTTGACAATTTGTTAAGTAAATACAAATAAATTCGTATCTCCATAAATACTTGTCGAAATCGAATGATCGTTAGATCAATCCTACACCTCTCGATGAGAGGAATCAAGGAAAAATATCAGTTGCCATAAATAAGATCACCCATATGGAGATTGGTCCTAGTTGCCAATTTTAACACTCCCTCTCAACAAGGGAGAACTCCATCTGCTACTCTGTCTGACCGTCAGTACTATCTCTGAGATCAAATGCACTGCCCTGCACTGCTCAGCTCTGCTTGGCTCTGCTCTGCTCTACTATGCTCGTCTTTGTTGAACTATGAAGAAGAAGAAATGATCAAGGATGTATCATACCATCCTCCACTGACCCGAAGTCAATCTTAGAGTGTGTCATACCACTCTCACTTATCCCAGATCAGTGGAGGTCATCCTAGCATAGAGAGTATGATAGATACAACGATGCGTCCATCGATAGTACTACTAATGGTCCCTAACCCCATTTCCCTACTCATTGATCAGATGAGAGGTACTTCCCATGAGTCCCAGACTGCATGGGTAAGATGCCTTGACAGAAGAACTAATCATCCTGTCCCAAAGTCACCACAGGGTATCACAGGGGAAGGTTAGATCTTCCACCCTGTACGTAGCACACCACTAGGGGAGGGTGAGTCGCCCCATGGTCGCATGTAGCTCCAAGAAGTACCCCAAGCCCCTCGGAGCTCCCAGAGCTCAATGTATGCATCATACACGACCCACATAAGAGGGTCTCTCAACGATACCAAGTCATTCTCGAAAAGTCAAGAATTTGACCTTTCCCAGGGGCTTCGTCAAAGTGTCAATGACCTGCTCATCTGTACCGATATGTTAGAGCCTTATTCCTCCTCGCTGCACCATATCCCGGATATAGTGGTACCTGATATCGATATGCTTGGAGAGATCATGAAATACAGGATTCTCTGATAAATGAATCCCACTCTGGTTGTCACACAGGATCACGGTAATATCCAATGTAAATCCAAACATCTCACTGAAGCGCTTCCACAACCAGACCGCCTCACAAGAGGCCATACTCGCAACAATGTACTCTGCCTCAACGGTGCTCAAAGCCACTGACTTCTGCTTCTTGCTCATCCAGGATATCGAGGCAGATCCCAAAGAGAAACAACACCTGGAAGTGCTCTTTCGGTCCCCCACACTACCTGTCCAATCAGCGTCAGTATATCCATGTAATCTCACATCTCGGGCAATGTATCTCAAACCATGAGTGATTCTGCCACGAAGGTATCTCAACAGATTCTTGGCACCAATCCAATGTGTGTGGTGAGGCTCAACCATATGTTGACTCAATGTGTTGACTGCAAAACATATATTCGACGAGAGTTCACCAGACATCAATGCCTCCGATGAGTTGGCAATACTCGGAACCATTTTGTAAAACAGTCGATAGCACTACCGCTTAACTTTTGAAGTCAAGCTCCATCAGCGGCAGTCACAAGCTTGCAGTCCACCTACCGAATCTCTCTAATATCTTCACCACTATTTCCTTGAGATAGATCTCCCCTGGCTTCTGCTAGACTCCAGTCTAGGAAATAGTGCATCAACCTAGGTCCTTCATCTCAAACTCAAAAGCCAACTCCCTCTTACATTGTGGAATGTGGGGTCTGCACAGTCAAAAAGAGGTCGTCAAACGTACAACACCAGTATGGAGGTTTGTCATCTTCAACCTTAAGTAAAGTTAGGGTCGGTTCACTTCTAGTGAATCCCAACTTCATCAAGTAGCTATCGATCCTCTCATACCATGCTCGGGGTTCTTTCTTCAAACCCATAAACGGCTTTCTTCAACCTACACACATGAGATTCCCGATCATGAATCTCAAATCCTTCGGGTTGTTCCACATAGACTTCCTCTTTGATCGAACCATGCAGGAATAAGGTCTTGACAACTATCTGATGTAGGTTCCATCCTTGTGAAGCAGCAAGGGCTATGATCGAGCGGATGGTGGTATATCGAGCAACAGGTGCAAATATCTCATCATAGTCTATACCTTCCTTCTAAGAGAAGCCACGAGCAACAAAATGAGCCTTATACTTTTCAGCACTTCCATCAGTTGCATGCTTTATCTTGTAAAGCCATTTCGAAGTAACAATTGCTTTGTCCTAGGGTCTGGGGACCACATCCCAGACATTGTTCTTCATGATGGACTCGTATTCCTCAATCATAGCATCCTTCCATACTTGATGCTTGACCGTTGCTGCAAACGACGAAGGCTCATTTTGAATGATCGTGCTCATGATGGTCAAGTATACCTAATACCTGGCTGACTTCTTACTTTCACGGAAAGTCCCTCTGAGTGCAATGTGTCCTTCGGCATCATCAAGTGTCCCCATGAGCCATGAAGGCCTCTTCCTAGAAGAGGAAGGCTCTTGTGGAGGGGGATCAATAGGATCCATAAGCACTTCCACATCAGGCATCGTCTCATCTTCCTTTTCCTCCAGTTTCCTGGTGTCAACTTCTTTAGATTCCCTTAGAGTAGGAAGATAGTCAACTTTGTTAAGAGCCATATCTTCGTCAAAGGTGACATCATGGCTAATCTCGACTTCCCTATGACCAGCCACATAGATTCTATAGCCCTTAGTATTTTCACTATAGCCCACGAAGATTCCTTTATTTCCAAATGCACCCAATTTACTCCTTTTCTCTTTCGGCACATGAAAATATACAGGACTTCCAAAATTTCTAAAATGAGATAAGTCAAGTTTCTTACCAGTGAACATTTCTTCGGCAGTCTTGGAACCCAATGCTTGATGAGGGCATCGGTTTTGCACATATACGACCGTAGTCGCAGCTTTGGCCCATAGAAACTTCGGAAGCCTTTGATCATGGAGCATAGCACGGACAACTTCCACAATCATACGATTCTTCCTTTTTGCCACACCATTCCGCTCAACAGTATATGGTGTTGTAGTCTCCCTCTTAATGCCAGCCTCTTTTCAAAAGTCATGGAACTCATTGGATTCATACTCAGTCCCATTATCAGTCCTTAAGATCTTGATCTTCTTTTTGGTTTGATTCTTGATCAAGGCTTTGAAGTGGCGAAACCAAGAGAACACTTCATCCTTCTTTTTCAAGAAGTATATCCAAGTCTTGCGAGAATAATCATCTGTAAAAGTGAGGTAATATAAATAATCTCCCAAGGAGTTCACAGGCATCATACCAGATATGTCTGAGTGAACCAACTGCAATATATCAAAGCTCTTGCTATGGCTTGAGGGGAATGGTCCCCTTTTGAACTTTCCTTCGGGACATCCTGGACATACACCTTCTTGCTCTATTTTGAACTCGAGCATCCCTGTCACCATTTGTCTCACATCGGGTAGAGCTTTATAATGAAGGTGAGCAAACCTCCGATGCCATAGTCCGAACTGAAGGGATGTGTCACAAGACATGACACCCAACGGACATCCTCCGATCTAATATAATGAATCAACTCTAAACCTAAGAGTGAAAGCAACTTTAAAATTCTTTTTCCATACATGTACCTTGCCATCGATGAAGGCCACCTTGTAGCCTCTGTCTTCCATTGTCGAAATGGACACCAAGTTCTTTTTCAGATCAAGTACATATAGGACTTCTTGTAAATGAATTGTATTACCCTGATTCAATTGAAGAGTGACATTCCCTATGCCTTTCACAGGATATTTTGAGTTGTCCCCAAGAACAATTTCCAGGTTGGTCTCCTTCTCTATCAGATTAGAGAGACCTTCTTTGTAACCAGTGAAGTGCCTTGAGGCACCACTATCAATAAGCCAATTTCCCAGCGAGTCAGGGGGAGGAGTAGTAGAAAGGGCTGCTGATAGATAATATTCATCTTGCTTATGGTTAACAACATTAGATTCATAATTGGAGTTTCTTGCCTTCTTGGAGGGTTGACCACTTCCTTGATTTCTGGCATTCCTATTTCTTTTGCCATTGAATCTACCATTCTTTTGATTGCCTCGGGAGTGATTTTGATCATCATCATGATGTGAGTCCTTTTTATTAGGGCACTCCCTTGCATAGTGGCCCATTTTGTTGCAATTGTAACATCTTCCTTTTCTTCCACCCTTCGGTCCGGCCTTTCCTTTAGATTTAGCCCCAAAATTGTTTCTCCTTTTAGCATGAGAGGAGAATGCAGCGGGATTGCCTCTAAGTGTAGGCATTTCCTTCTCTTCCATCCTTGTTTCTTCTTGAATGCATCTTGCCATCAGTTCCTCAAATACTAGGATTACATTATTGTTGAGAAGAGTGGTTTTGAATATGTACCATTCAGATGGGAGCCCTCCGAGAGTTGTGATAGTCATTTCCCTGTCAAGAACGACTTCCTCAATTGATAGGATATCATTCTTGATCTCAGTGATCCTTAAGAAATATGCTTGCATACTCTCATCTTTGCCCTTCTTAATTTCCTTCGGCTAATTTCTAAGAAACAAAACTTGAGTTGCATCATTAACTTTAAATAAGCTTACCAGTCTATCATAGATTTCCTTGGAGGTGGTCAGCGGGGAAACATAGGCCACCAGGCGCTTGTCAATAGAGTCCCGAATGATCTTCTTTGCTTTGACTTCTCCCCTGGTCCACTTGTTCCTAGCAGCAGCGAATGCATTTGATAGGGGCTCAACGATTCTGCCTCTCACATGTTCCAACACTTCCTGCTCTTCTAATGTCAGATCGAGAGACATCTTCCATCCATGATAGTCAGACTTTTCATAGAGCTTGTCTTCAGTAGGGAAGTGTCATGAGGACCCCATGAAGTCTTTGAGATTTTGCTTCAACATCCTTCGGTGTAGCTCTTGCTCTTGCTCTTGCTTGGGCTTTGTCTTCACCTCAGCTCCGATACCATTTCAAGTTATGGTATGTTCTATGCTTACAACAGTTTACTTCAATTCTTATTATTAGCCACTATTTAGCAATCAAATAAACATAAAGTAAAATGCTGATAGAACATTAATAGATCACAAGAAAACAAGCCAAGACAAGAGACACAAGATGTGGCGGCTAGCCAGAGACAAACCCCAATGCGGGGAAACCCTTTGATCAATTCTTCTTTAATCTTCAATAGTTCAGCAGAGAGAGTACAATTCAGAAATCTGTAATTTTATAACAACAGCAGCAAAACCCTAAATCAGCAAAGCCGAAATTAGTCAAACAGCCTCGGATTGACCTCTAGTCAACCTTGAAGAACTCGGTCTTCAACAGAAAACTTCAGCAGCACAAAATAGCCCTTGGTCAATGGTCAAAACGGCAATCAAAGATCATCAGTCTGCAGTCAGCCCTAACCAGTCAATGCTTTGGTCAATGTTGGTCAACGCAGCCCTAGAAAAGTCAGCGTAGGTCAACGCTTGGTCAACACTTCACAAAACAGCCCTTCGCTTGGTCAACGCAACCCTAGAAAAAAGTCAACACTGCCCAGAAAGTCAATGCTACCCTAAAATCAATGAACGTTGCCCTTAACAGAAAATGTGTCCTTCTTGCACGTGTGAGAGAAGTTGCTCCTTCGCTGGCTCAATGAGATGAGGAGAGAGAAGATGAGTTGAGATGAGATGAGTGAATAATGACTCAACCTCACTTGTACTTATACGATGTGCTGGTCATGCGTGCCACACATTTAGCTGTTGGCCGACCTTGACAATTTGTTAAGTAAATACAAATAAATTCATATCTCCTTAAATACTTATCGGAATCGGATGATCATTAAATCAATCCTACAAATAAGATGACCCACATGGAGATTGGCCCTTATTGGTATGTGTCCATTCAAAATGCCCTACAAATAATGTGTGCAATGCAGTGACAATCCAATACAAGAAGTACAAGTTTAATAAAGTGATTTTAATGTTTAATAGGGTCAAATTAAGTAAATTAACCAACAGGAATTATAAGTAGTCACTGGTGATTGCAGTTACATTAAGTAGGTAGCACAGCTACCTAATCTATTCAATGTAAGATGATCTACCGCATTGTACTAGATGACTCTATTTGGATAAAATGTTATTATCTACATCTCCCAAGTATTTGTACTTAGATTTTCCAAATGGTATCAAAAGAAAGATATCCGTTATGAAGCATGAGAGGAATAGAGCTTGGCTTTCGAGGACATCCTTGATGAGAATAAGACTTAGAGTTCCTTGACTTTACAATGCTATGTCATAGGCAACTTTATTTATCAGTAGAGGTGTCATTAATTTTTTTAATGGTTATATTTCAAAGAAATTTTATTGAAGAAACTTTGGAGAAAGAAAGTAGGAAAATACATGGGGATTTGAGGAATATCACAATGACCATTGACCATACCCAAGGAGAAGAAGAACAAATACCGTAACACAAGCACACCCAAAAAGAAGAATGTTTGACCATAACCCGCACCAAGAATTACTAAGACAAGCACCTGACCATAGAAGCCACCCGAACCAGCTAATTTACATGACATGCAGACAGGGAACACGAAGGATGCAAAAATATTGTGTCAGACACAGAATGGAGCAACCATGGAAACAATAAATGGAGGACATGTTGCATGTTTGTCATTTTTTCATCATTGATGTAGTACTAGGTGCATCATGGATCACTGAAATTGAATTGTCATCATGCAAAATTGTAAATGTTTTAGTTTCTAAATTCTAAAGAGATTTGAATCTTTGCCTATATTTCATTTTTGTATTTGTGAATTACGCGTACAAAAATGAAATATAGGCAAAGATTCAAATTTCTTTAGAATTTAGAAACTAAAGCATTTACAATTTTACATGACGATTATACAATTTCAATCATACATGATACAACTAATACTACATTAATGATGATAAAATGACAAGCACACAAGAAATCACAACCATAAACTGCAATTTTCCCATTAAGTCTTCAAAATCAAAATTATTGAATAGATATTGAACCATTGCTACTATAGGCGGGAATGTCGATGGTAAATACAAAATAGGCTAGATACTAGAACTGTGGATGGAAGAATCTCATAGCTCGTGATTGTCAATAGTCCTCCATGTCATCGTCATCAAAATGAGCATCACGACCATTTCTCTCTCATCCATCTAGATCCTTCTCTATATCCAATCCAATCTCTACATCTCTTGGTGTGGAGGATGACCCCTCAAGAGGATCATCATCACCATCAAAAGTGACCAGCTCTAACATTGACTTATTAAGATCCAAGTTGCCAATGCCCAACTCAACAATGCTACCCAAACCCATATCATTACGAAACACATGCCCTATATTTGTCGTTCGCTTCAACCACTCCTCCCTTTTGTTGATTTGGGGTAGCATCGGATGTGCTCTAGCCATGAAAATTGGTGGAGAGGCTAAAGCACATGAGATCTCCATGACCCAGAAATGGTTTGGGGAACTTCCACCCAGTTAGAGAGATATTAAATAATTAATATTTTTAATTGAGTTCCTAAGTCTAAACTTGGGAAAATTAAAATATTAATGCCTATTAATATAAAACTAGGTGAAAAGGTTCTAAATGACATGGATCAAGCTAAATCTAATCTTAGCCGTTGATTAGGGACTTAATCTTGGTCGTTGAAGACTCAACAGAAAATGTGTAAGAGGAGGCTTGAGGGTCAGTTGGAGATACACCAAGATTGATCAGTCAATTTGATTTTCTGGAGTGGGGTTTGGTGAGAAAATTCAAACAAGGGATCTGAGTTCCAACAAGGGGCAGGGAGTGTATAGCAGAGAGGCAGAGATAGTGTCGAAGGACCAACGCAGAGATCGAGGAGGCTACGCAGAGCTAGCAAGAGCCACGCAGAGGGCCAGAGTGATTACGCAGAGGCTAGCAACGCCTACGTGTGTGACGCAAAAGGCCAGAGAGCTAGCACAGAGCATCAGAGAGCTGACGAAGCGGGTTCCAGAGCTACGTAGAGGCCAGGAGGGTTGACGCAAAGCCTCAGAGAAGCATTGGATGGTTTTTCGTGGAGCAAACTTGCCAAATATCTGCTTCTGAAGAGAGGTATTACTGCCAGATAGAGATCTCTGTTGGGTGAGCCAGTTTGGCACCCTAGTTGTATTCAAGAAAGCTGCTTAATAATAAGACCATTAGAACTGCTACACTAGTTTTCCCAAGTTAGGCTTTGCCCGGGGACGGTTGTCCAAAAATAACGGTGTCCCTTGTGTGTTTATCTGTTATTTCAGTTGATGATCTGTAGATGGTTGAGACTGTATTTGTGTTTATTTTCATTTTTTTGTATGGTTAAATAACTTGTTAAGAAATAAACAAGTAGGTGAAATAAACCAGATAATGCAGGAAGAATTTCTAACGTATTAGACTTAGAAATTCTAACATGGTATCAAAGCGTTGCAGATCACAGGAGAGCTGAAGGCACCGGATAAATCAGAAAATTTTCAGCAGAAACAGTTGTCCCGAGAGATAGAAGTTGTTCCTAAGAAGAAAGCGACAGAGAAGGAGTGATGTAGAGGGCCTGCGTCATCATTTGAAGCCAGAGAGAGGGCCAGCATAGAGGCAGAGGAAGGCAGAAGAGGCTCACGAAGAGCCATGTCATCCTACTCAGTCAGGTAGGCTTGACGTAGTTGGCCAGAGGAGTGATTTAGCTTTGTCGGGAGTACGCAGAGCTAAGAGGCTAAGTTTCTTCAGCAGTTGGGGCCTAGGGAGTCGTGGCCAAATTGTGGATTGGGAAGCTAATGGGGTGTTGTTGCTGTCAAAATAGAACAGTACCTAACTGGATAGAACCAAGGTAGAGGGAGCCGCTGCCTTTAGGATTTCTAGCCAAGAAATCCAGATCCAAGTTTTGCAATTGCAAAGAGGATCAAACGGGAGCAGTTCCACAGTTTGCAAGAGGATTTCCAGGAGGGAAATCGAGACTCAGAGGGAGTCTAGGAGAGAACTTCCAGGAGATAAATCGAGACTCAGAGGGAGTCCAAGAGAAGAGCGAAGATGGTAATGAATGGACTGAGTGATCAGGACAGGTTGGACGGAGCGTCCAACTTTGTCATCTGGAAGGCCAGGATCCTGTCTATTCTAGATAGACATCGCATCAATGGCTTCGCCTTGAGAACCGTGGCTATCCCACTCGACCCAGCTGATAATGAAAGGTATGAGGATGCAACGGCGAAGGAAAAGTGCATAACCCTTGATGGGGTCAAGTATCATGTAGTTCAGCGTATTGCTGAGAAGAATACGGCACACTTTGACGACATTGTATCAGGACACTTCCGTGCAGAGGAAGATGCTACTGGAGAATCAGCTACAGTCCTATCAGATGCAGAAGGGGGCGCAGATAGATCTATACCTCAGCAGGTTGCAGGAGATTCAGGACCAACTTACTTCCATAGTGGCCACACTGGATCAACAGTTCATGATGACGACCCCTCTGAATGCAGTCTTCGAGGATTGGGAGACATTTGTCCAAAGCATTTTTGGCAGTGCTGATCTTCCAGGATGGGAAGAAATGTGGGTAGCTCTTCGCCAAGAAGAGATCAGACGGTTGTTGACCAAGGCGAGAAGTAGCAGCGAAGAAGGTCAAATCAAGAAAGAGTAGGAGGAGAATGCAGCTCTGGCATCTATGGGGCAGCAAGGGAAGAGGAAGAAGAAGGACATCTCCAAGTTAAAGTGCTTCCATTATGGGGAGCTGAGTCATTATGCAACCCAGTGTCCTAGGAAAAAGAATAAGGGAGAGGCTTTTGACTCCAAGGCATCTCTGGCTAAGGCGGAGAAAGAAGTCGAGACAGATGATGACTGTGCCATGAGTGCTCATGCACCTCTAGAGAAGAGATGGGGAGACATTGAGTTCTAGTTAGGAGGACTACAGAAGATGACGGGTAGGATCCTTGAGGTACCCAAACTCTTGGATCATATCCGGCTACGAGAGCCCCAAATGATAGTAGCAGGATGACGAATGTCAATAGAAGCAAGATGCAGATGGAGCGACAAGGAAGTGCTAGAGTGCAGAGGTCTGTAGCAGTGCAGTGCAGGTTGCAGCAGTGCGAGAGGCACAGAGGTGGTTGCAGCAGTGCAAAAAGACACAAAGGAGGTAGCAGCAGTGCAAGAGGCACAAAGGTGTTTGCAGCAACGCAGAGGCAGCTTCAGCATCATGAGGCATCTAGGCTGACAAGGATGTTAGTAGTTGGGTAGATCAGTTACTTACTTCTCAGTAACTGAGTTGCAGTGCAGCAGTTAGCAGTGGTAGTGTTATGGGCAGCATGATGCAGCATGTTGAGAGAGAGTTGCAGTGCAGATGCAGTGTTGAGAGGAAGGACCAACAGCGACACGGATGCAAAGGGAGTTGCAGTACATATGTAACAGTGACAGTGGTAGAGCCATGGGCAGCAGTACAAGAGACAGCAGTGCAGAGGATGTTGGGCAGCAGGCCAAGCATCAGCACAGGTACTGGTGCCGGATTATCAGGGTGATGTTCAGTGGTGGAGCATTACTAGAGCACATTCCTCACTAAGAGGGATTGTTGATTTGGGGTAGCATCGAATGTCCTCTAGCCATGAAAATTGGTGGAGAGGCTAAAGCACATGAGATATCCAAGTGCCGGAAATGGTTTGGGGAAATTCCACCTGGTTAGAGAAATATTAAAATAATTAATATTTTTAATGGAGTTCCTAAGTCTAAACTTAGGAAAATTAAAATATTAATCGGTATCAATATAAAATTGGGTGAGAATGTTCTAAATGACATGGATCAAGCCAAATCTAGTCTTAGCCGTTGATTAGGGACTTAATCTCGACCGTTGAAGACTCAACAGAAAAAGTATAAAAGGAGGCTTGAGGGTCAGTTGGAAAACACCAAGATTGATCAGTCAGTTTGATTTTTTGGAGCAGGGTTTGCTGAGAAAATTCGAACAAGTGATCTAAGATGCAGCAAGGGGCAGTGAGTGCATAGCAGATAGGCAGAGATAGCGCCGAAGGACCAACCCAGAGATTGAGAAGGCTATACAGAGCCAGTAGGAGCTACGCAGAGGGCCAGAGTGACTGCGCAGAGGCTAGCAGGGCCTACATGCGTGACGCAAAAGGCCAGAGAGCCAGCACAAAGCATCAGAGAGCTGACACAAGGGGTTCCAGAGCTACGCAGAGGCCAGGAGGGCTGACAAAGAGCCTCAGAGAAGCGTTGGAAGGTTTTTCATGGAGCAGACTTGTCAAATATCTGCTTCTGAAGAGAGGTATTACTGCCAGATAAAGATCTCTGTTGGGTGAGTCAATTTGGCACCCTAGTTGTACCCAAGAAAGCTGCTTAATAATAAAAATCTCAAAACTGTTGCGCCGGTTTTCCCGAGTTGGGTTTTTCCGGGGACGACTGTCCAAAAATAATGGTGTCCCTTGTGTGTTTGTCTGTTATTTCAGTTGATGATCTGTAGATGGTTGAGGCTGTATTTGTGTTTATTTTCAGTATTTATATGGTTAAATAACTTGTTAATAAATAAACAAGTGAAATAAACCGGATAATGCAGGAAGAATTTGACGTATTGGACTTAGAAATTCTAACACCTTTTGCTTATAAATAAGACAAGGGTTGGTGTGCACATACACCGTTTTCTCTGCCCTGGACTTCCCACCTACTTTTCTTCAAATTGTGCAAATTACCATATGTGCCCCAATTCCTCTCACAGAAGAGGATGAAATAACCTGAGAGAGGAGCCTTGTGGCTAATTGTTGTAGAAGAGGGCATGTTGCCCCATGAGTTCCCATTGAGCATAGGCCTCCTTCAGCCTTTCTTAACCCTGTTGACATTTTGACCTTGGAACCTCATGTATTGGGAAATGCACTACCATGAGAAATGTGAATTGCTTAGAACTATGAGACTTCCATGTTGAGAACTGTCAAGGATGCATATAGACTCTATGACACATGACCATGTGGTAAGACATAGGAGTGCATGACATGGGCTGGACTAGCCCCTACAACTACGATCACCCCCACATAACGAGATGCTCCCGTAAACCATGAGTTCCAATGCAATCCACTCCAAGTCCCCCAATTCTATCCAAGGCAAAAGGAGCTAAGAGCAGGAACCACACATACCTGCCATGGCCAACCATAACAGGCCTAGGACATCAATACAAAGACTCTAATGGCCTGAATACTTTAACCTACATCTTTGAGCTTACAATGGTGTTGTGCAAAGTGAAAAAAATGTCTAAATGTACCCTGCTGAAATGAGAGTTAACAGCTGGCTCAAACTGCAGGACATGTGCTCCACCCAGGAGGATGTGAGAACCCCAATCTTCCACCTATAACTCCTAAAATATTCCACTGAGGTGACAATGGGTGGAACTTCCTTAAAACAATGCGAAACACGCATATGGATTTCCAAATGAATTCAATGAATTGATTGAGCAACAATACTCAATAATAATACAGAGATATTTACAAAGATAGAAACATCAAATTTCTATGTAAAGAATCAGTTTCATCTAAGAAACTACTAAAAGAATAAAATTAGCAACAGCTAAAAGAATGAGCATTAAACTAAAATAGTATTATTCTAATACCCTCCCTTAATGCTCAATCTATTTACAACACCAATAGACCCCCTGAATTTTACAAACTTATCAGGCTAAAGGCTTTGGTGAGATATCTGCAGGCTGCTCTGTTGTGGGAACATATCTCAACTGAAGGATCCGTCTTCAAACAAGACTGCGAATCTGTTGTGGCCAATGAGTTTCCACATGTTTTGTTCGTTCATGAAAGACGGGATTTTTTGGCAGTTGAGCACTCCTCTGATTTATCACAAACAATGAAGTAGGACCTGTCTGGGAAGCATGCTATCTGCAAGCATACGTCGAAGCCAAACTTGTTCACAGGAATGCCTTAACTGCTCCTCGATACTCTGCTTCTGTTGAGGAGAGAGCCACGGCTTGCTGCTTCTTACTAGTCCAGGTGACAGCACCAGATCCTAGACTAAACACATATCCAGCTGTAGATTTAAGATCATCAATCGAACCAGCCCAGTCAGAATCTGTATAACCACTGAGTATAGCATCGGAACTGCGAGTGTATAGGAATCCATAATCAGAAGTGCCACGCACATATCGTAGCACACGTTTGGCTGCTATCCAATGATCAGCTTTAGGGGCTGACATGAAGCGGGAAATGTAGCTTACTGCAAAACAGATGTCAGGTCTGGTGGCAGTAAGATAGATGAGACTGCCTACTAATTGCCTGAATAGAGTTTCATCCACAGGAAGAGAGGATGACTGAGCTGAAAGTTTGAGCCCTGGTTCCATAGGAGTCGTGGCTGGTTTGCAATCCTGCATTCTGAATCTGTCCACAAGATTATTGGCATACTTGGATTGAGAGAGAAAGATGTGATTCTCAGTCTGCCAAACTTCAACCCCTAGGCAGTAGTGAAGAAGACCCAAGTCTGTCATATCAAAGGTACTGCATAAGTCTTGTTTGATCCCATGGATCAAATGTGCAGAGCTACCAGTAATGATAAGGTCATCTACATAGAAAACCACAAACAAGATATCATCACCAGTATGCTTGATATACAAATTTGCATCAGATGGGCTCCGCTGAAAACCATGATCTATCAGGTACTGATCAATTTTCATGTACCAAGCCCGAGGAGCTTGTTTCAATCCATAGAGAGCTTTAGCTAATCTACACACTTTCTGTTCTTGACCAGCAATCTTAAATCCTAGAGGCTGTGTCATGTAGACTTCTTCCTGTAAGTCACCATTTAGGAAAGCACTTTTTACATCCATCTGATCAATTTTCCATTTAAACTGAGCTGTTAGGGCAAGGACAAGCCGTATGGTACTCATTTTGGCTGTAGGAGCAAAAGTCTCCTCATAGTCAATGCCTTCCTTCTGTGAGAATCCTCGAGCCACAAGACGAGCTTTATACTTGTCTAGAGTTCCATTGGCTTTGTATTTCACTTTATATACCCATTTGCAACTAATGGGCTTTTTTCCTTCAGGAAGATCAGAAAGGGTCCATGTGTGATTTTTCTAAAGACTTTGGAATTCAGCTTCCATAGCCTGTTCCCACTTAGATATACCCTTAGCCTCTGAGTAAGTTTGAGGCTCAAAGATACTGTGTAGATTAGCCATAAGAGCAAAATTTACTGTAGACTGCTGTTTGCTCTTATTTCTAGAAGTGTGTCCTTTAAGAAGTTCATCATCCCTGAGATCACCAATGGTTTTAGCCCACCATTTTGGCCGAGAAGTAGAAGAACCAATATCAGGAGGAGATGAAGAAGGTTCAGAAACAATAGGAGCAGCAAGAGAAGGAATAGTTTCCGGAGGAAGTTCAGGTAGTGTATTATCAAACACGGATGCTGCATCATCCCTCCCATCAGGTGGACTTACTGGAAGAAGAACACTGTGTGGTTGATCCTTAGACCACTGCTAAGAAGAAGAAGACTGAAAGAAGCCTCTGTCTTCATCAAATACCACATCCCCACTGAAGCTAAGACGACCAATGGCTATATCTATTAGTCTGTAAGCCTTGTGATGATCACTGTACCCTGTCATCATGAGTTTCTGGCTTTTGGAATCCAACTTAGAGCGCTTAGTAGCTGGAATCCTAACATATGCAATTGAGCCAAAAACTTTGAGGTGACTGATCTTCGGCTTACGGCCAGACCAAACCTCTTCGGGAGTCTTCCCTTTAACAGCCTGAGTGGGTGATTGGTTAAGAAGATAAACAGCAGTAAAGACTGCTTCAGCCCAGAATTTGTTTGGACATTCTTGTGTTGTAACATGGAGCGAGCCATTTCAACAACCGTGCGATTGCGGCGTTCAACAACACTGTTCTGCCGAGGAGTGTAAGGTATAGTGAACTGGCGTTTTATGCCATGAGTATCACAGAAGTTGGAAAAAGCAGAAGAACAAAATTCGCCCCCGTTATCTGTCCTAAGAGTCATGATATTACAGCCAGACTCTTTTTCAACTAAGGTTTTAAACTTCTGAAAGATACTAAATGCATCAGATTTATATTTGAGAAAATATACCCACATC